>JARQOC010000010.1:60823369-60883406 GCA_033576535.1 Allobates femoralis | reverse complement strand
ACCTGTCCTCCTACCTTTCCAACCGCACATTTAGTGTCTCCCACTCCCACACAACTTCCTCGCCCCAACCCCTCTCTGTTGGGGTCCCTCAAGGCTCTGTCCTCGGGCCCCTCCTTTTTTCAATCTATACTCTTGGTCTGGGACAACTCATAAAGTCCCATGGCTTCCGGTATCACCTGTACGCTGATGACACCCAGATCTACCTCTCTGGCTCAGACCTCTCTGCTGTCCAGAATCCCGGAGTGTCTATCAGCCATATCCTCCTTCTTCTCCTCTCGCTTCCTAAAACTCAATGTAGACAAAACTGAACTCATCATCTTTCCTCCATCTCACACACCTTCCTTGCCAGACTTATCTATCACAATAAATGACATCACACTTTGCCCTGTACCTGAAGTCCGCTGCCTCGGAGTAACCCTTGACTCTGCCTTGTCCTTCAAACCGCACATCCAAGCCCTTGCCACCTCCTGCCGCCTGCAACTCAAAAATATTTCCAGAATCCGTCACTTCCTCAACCCTCAATCTGCTAAACTACTAATGCATGCCCTCATTATCTCCCGCCTCGACTATTGAAACCTCCTCCTCTGTGGCCTTCCTGCTAACAATTGCACCTCTTCAATCTGTCCTTAACTCTGCTGCCTGACTAATCCACCTCTCTCCTCGCTATTCCTCCACTTCTCCCCTCTGGAAATCCCTCCACTGGCTCCCAATTCACCAGCGTATCCAATTCAAACTACTAACATTGACTTACAAAGTCATCTACAATCTGTCCCCCCATATATCCCTGAACTAATCTCCCGATATCATCTAACTCGTAATCTTCGATCCTCCCAAGACCTCCTTCTTTCCTCCACACTTGTACGTTCCTCATCTGACCACCTGCAAGACTTCGCCCGAGCATCCCCTATCCTCTGGAATTCTGCACCCCAAAACGTACGACTGTCTCCTACACTCCGAATCTTCAAGCAGAACCTGAAAACCCATCTCTTCAGAACAGCCTACAACCTGCAATGACCACAGTGCCACCTCACCACCAATGGTCTGTCACTTTGTTCATTGTATTTTTAACTTGTCTGTATGTAACCCTTTCTCATGTACAGCACCATGGAATGAATGGTGCTCTATAAATAGATAAATAAATAATCGATATCATAGAAAATAGAGCCGCACTCACCATTAGTCGATCTTGAACGCTTTTATTTATGTTTCAGTCCATACATGTGAACATCAGCAGGGGAGGGGGTGCGGGGACGGAGGACGACGGCCTGCCGTTTCGCGGTCGTGTACCGCTTCGACGGGTCCTCTATAGCGTCTGTCGTCATTTCCGGGCTTTAACTTGCCGGTATTGACGTCACTACCGCTATAGCAAAACAATGTGAACATTATTAAAAGTTACATATATTGTTCAAAACAACATTATAGTGTGTATATACGCTGATCCATTTATATATTTTTAGACCCCACAGAGTTCCATCATACTTTGATTGGTATATTAATATCTAACATTACCGAGCGAGCTGATACCTGGGTAGTACCGTATTACCTCTACAACGGCGGCACTCGTCTCGATGATTATCCGAGTGCCATTAGTGCGCGCGGCCTCTCACTGAGGACCTATTATAAACCCGGACATTGATTGGTACCAACACAGGCATTAAATCCATATTTACCCTGAACCTATTACTCCTCTTTTCCCAACGATCAGGGTAGCTGGATAAATTACTACTATTAATTTTAACAGCAATATTTTTCTCTCTTATACCTAGGCATAGGTATCTGGACATATTAGACAGGAAACCTAAACTGGTGTATCTACAGGGGAAATACAACTATATGTCAGGAAAGAAAAATAAATAATAATAATAATTTCACATACACCGTACAAAAAACAACAATAAAATCAATTAAAAAGGCAAAGGGCCTACAATAGTGAGAGGGGAGAAACCCTTGCTGTTTGGTAAAAAGTAAATCAACCAAAATATTCAAAGTAGGTCACAATTCTCAGTAACCTGACACCTATACATGCTTAATCAATACAATGATTTTGCAGTAAATGGAAACAAATGCACAGATATATACAGAAATTGCATGGGCTTTTCCAAAGCCCCAATCTGAACACCGTATCCCCAAGCTCTTAAAGAGTCAGAGGGGCAAAAAATCCTATGCCCTAGCAATAGGTATAGTTCAGTTAAGCAAGGTTACAATTACACAATAGTAAGCTCATACTTTCACCTTGGGTGAAAAAATCATATTCCTATTATAAGCCTGGGCAACAGAAATCAGGGTTAGTTGATATTAAGCTGAATATGCAATTGCACAAACTGTGACAAGAATGGAATGGACCAAACAGTTACAAGCATCAGGTTTTGGCAATTTTCAACCATTTTTATTGAAATAAAAAAAAAAAAGTAATCATAATCATACAGAAGGTAAGCAGAAAGTGTTGCATAAACATCATATAAATCAATAAAACAAAAACCAACATTCTATCGGTGCTTCCCATATGGTATCATCACGGGCATAACATCACTTAGGAAAATCCCTTTTATTTAGCTAATTTCGGAACCCATATGTCTATGGCTATAGCCATATATTTAACTTGCCCAGGCTACCCCCAATATCCTCCAAGAGGTACCAATTTGAGGATGCAAACGGTGTTATTACCTGTAGGATTTCCTCCTTGGTTAATGTGTTCTCAATAAAGGGCCTCCATTTTTTAATAAACTTGTCCATCTCTATATCTTTATTCCGTTCTGCTTCTCTTTTTTCTAAATCTAAGGTCTGTTTTAATCCAGACAACAGGTCTGTTTCCCCTGGTAATGAGTTTGTTAACCAGTTTCTAAGTATGAGACGCTTAGCTAGTAGGGCTATACCATGAAATAAACCAGGTAATCCCTTCCTCTTACCCGTCGATCCATTGTAATGAAAGATCCAAGACATAAAATTAAGGTCTACCATGATACCACAGGTTTCTTTGTACCATTTTCCAAAAGTTTTGTGACAACTGGCTTTTCCAGATGCCATAGATCATATCCGTGCGCTCTTCATCACATTTAAGACATTTCAAAGATCTGTCGGGGCACTTAGGGGAGGGTGGGATATTAAAACCACAAATGATACCGTGCATTATCCGAAATTGACTCTCCATTTTTCTGACAGTATATACTTTCTTATTCTAGTCCATTCTTGGAGGATGTTATCAATTGTGCCTTCCTCCTGGCAGTATCTTACCCAAGGTTCAAATAATTTACCTGAGCCTGACAGTAGTAACACATCCCTTGTGTGATTATAAACCGTAGAAATATTAACCTTACTTATATCCCAGTTAAAGAAATTATCCATTTCGTTAGAAAATGCTTCTTTAGTTACATCTATGAGTTTCCTCATCACATGGAAGCGTAGTTGGTGAAATTGTAGCATTTGGCTAGTGTTAAGATTATATCATTCCAATACTTCAGTCCCTGTCATCCATCTACCATCTGTCAGTTGAATCACGTCGCCCATCTTCCTTACTCCTTTTCTTTTCCATTCTAAGAACAGTCTGTTATCGTGACCTAAATCGAAGTCTGGCTGAGCCCAAGGGTTCAAGTATTTCGACACCTTCCAAGAAAGCCTATATTTTCTCCGTACAACCTTCCAAGTCAAAATTGTGTTTCTAAAGGTCAGGGAGCTCTTAATGCGATCTGGTATGTTTCTCAGGGAGGCATGGAGCAAAGAAATTTTATCCCAAGGTTTGCAAAATTTGGTTTCTAGGGTATTATCAGAAAATCTAGAGGTACCTTTGACCCAATCAATTACATGACGTAATATACACGCCAGGTTGTAACCCCTCACATTTGGTAATCCTACTCCTCCCCTGTCCTTGGATAACATTAATGTTTTAGTTCTTATTCTTATTGGAATTGTTAGCGGACTCCATGTCGCGTATGGAGAACCCCTGTGTGCCTAAACATTGGAGCTCCCCCACAAGTGACCACATTTTGGAAACTACACCCCCCAAGGAACGTATCTAGATGCATAGTGAGCACTTTGAACCCCCAGGTGCTTCACAAATTGATCCGTAAAAATGAAATAATAAATTTTTTATGGAAATAAAAGTACTTTTTCATTTTTACGGATCAATTTGTGAAGCACCTGGGGGTTCAAAATGCTCACCACCCATCTAGATAAGTTCCCTGGGGGCTCTAGTTTCCAAAATGGGGTCACTTGTGGGGGAGCTCCAATGTTTAGGCACACAGGGGCTCTCCATACGCGACATGGTGTCCGCTAACAATTGGAATTGTTAGCGGACTCCATGTCGCGTATGGAGAACCCCTGTGTGCCACTAGCATTGCCACCAGCACAAGGGCAACTGGAAGAGTTGGGGTACAGCACCAGAAAATGGCACCTCTAATGTGCTATTTTCTGGGGTGGCTGTGGGTTGCAATTTGCAGCGTGGGGGGGCCACAACATTTGGGTCTCTCCATGATGAGGATTGCAGCCCCCCAACTGCCAAGTTGTACCTGGCTGGCATCCAAAAATAAGGCAAAGCTCCTTGTCATTTTATTGGTAGAAGTAAAAAAAAAAATGGCATGGGGCTCCGCCATATTTTTGGTCCAGCCAGGTACAACTTGGCAGCTACGGACTGCCACCAGCCCCCAGCTGCCTCGTCATACCTGGCTGGAAGCAAAAATACAGCGAAGCCTATTTTTTTTATATTTCTAGAATTATTTCTAGAAAAAAAATGACATAGGGCTCCGCCATATTTTTGGTCCAGCCAGGTACAACTTGGCAGCTACGGACTGCCACCAGCCCCCAGCTGCCTCGTCATACCTGGCTGGAACCAAAAATACAGCGAAGCCTATTTTTTTTATATTTCTAGAATTATTTCTAGAAAAAAAATGACATAGGGCTCCGCCATATTTTTGGTCCAGCCAGGTACAACTTGGCAGCTACGGACTGCCACCAGCCCCCAGCTGCCTCGTCATACCTGGCTGGAACCAAAAATACAGCGAAGCCTATTTTTTTTATATTTCTAGAAAAAAAATGACATAGGGCTCCGCCATATTTTTGGTCCAGCCAGGTACAACTTGGCAGCTACGGACTGCCACCAGCCCCCAGCTGCCTCGTCATACCTGGCTGGAACCAAAAATACAGTGAAGCCTATTTTTTTTATATTTCTAGAATTATTTCTAGAAAAAAAATGACATAGGGCTCCGCCATATTTTTGGTCCAGCCAGGTACAACTTGGCAGCTACGGACTGCCACCAGCCCCCAGCTGCCTCGTCATACCTGGCTGGAACCAAAAATACAGCGAAGCCTATTTTTTTTATTTTCTAGAATTATTTCTAGAAAAAAAATTACATAGGGCTCCGCCATATTTTTGGTCCAGCCAGGTACAACTTGGCAGCTACGGACTGCCACCAGCCCCCAGCTGCCTCGTCATACCTGGCTGTAACCAAAAATACAGCGAAGCCTATTTTTTTTTTTATTTCTAGAATTATTTCTAGAAAAAAAATGACATAGGGCTCCGCCATATTTTTGGTCCAGCCAGGTACAACTAGGCAGCTGGGGACTGGAATCCTCAGCATAGAGAGGCCCAAGCGTTCTGGGCCCCCCATGCTGCGAATTGCAGCCCGCAGCCACCCCAGAAAATGGCGCATTCATTGAAGCGCCATTTTCGGGCGCTGCACCCAGGCTCTTCCAGTTGCCCTGGTGCCGGTGGCAAACTGGGCAATAAAGGGGTTAATGCCAGCTTTTTATTGGCAGCCATTAGGAATCTCTGGTAAATAGTCAGAAAATACACACAGAGAAAAATCTTTTTATTTGAAAAAAAAAACACAAACAAAATTCGGACTCCATCTTTATTGTAAAGATCCGACGTAGTCCACAACGAAGGTCCCACGACGCTCGATCGCCTCGACGTAGTCCACAACGAAGGTCCCACGACGCTCGATCGCCTCCGACGTAGTCCACAACGAAGATCCCACGACGCTCGATCGCCTCTGCTACATCCAGAGACTGCAGCAAGGGATCAAGTGTCCTCTTGTTGTAGTCTCTGGTATCAACGTCATGGTGCACGGTATGGCACATCATTGCCATACCATGCACCATGACGCTGATCCCAGGGACTACAACAAAAGGACACTTGATCCCTTGTTGTAGTCTCTGGGATCAGTGTCATAGTGCACTGTATGGCAATGATCTGCCATACTGTGCACCATGACGCTGATCCCAGAGACTACAACAAGAGGACAGTTGATCCCTTATTGTAGTCTCTGGGATCAGCGTCATGGTGCACGGTATGGCACATCATTGCCATACAGTGCACTATGACACTGATCCCAGAGATTACAACAAGGGATCAAGTGCTCCCTTGTTGTAAGTCTCTGGCGATAGTGGATCCAATCACCATGGAAACTAAGTGCTGTGATCTATGAGATCACAGCACTTAGGGGGTTAACACAGAGCCAGGGCACAGCAATCACACAGATGCTGTGCCCTGGCTGTGACACTGCTCCTCTGCACCCTCATCTCCATGCTGGGAGATAACTGTGCAGAGGAGCCGGCAGAAGAAGGAGGACGCCGCAGGAAGAGGACAGCAACAGAGAAGATAGAAGACAGAGCAGACCGGAGGACAGAGGAAGAAGAGCGGAGGAAAGAGGGAGAAGAGCGGAGGACAGAGGAGAAGAAAGAAGACAGGTGAGAGGCCTGGAGAGAAGCAGCGGAGACCACCGGAGAGCGGGGGGAGAGGACCGGAGGGCAGGGGGCGAGATCCGGAGGGGAGGGGGTAGATCCGGAGGGGGGGGGGAGATCCGGAGGGCAGCGGGGGAGATCCGGAGGGGGGAGGGAGATCCGGAGGGGGGGGGGAGATCCGGAGAGCAGCGGGGGAGATCCGGAGGGGAGGGGGAAGATCCGGAGGGCAGCGGGGGAGATCCGGAGGGCAGCGGGGGAGATCCGGAGGGGAGGGGGAAGATCCGGAGGGCAACGGGGGAGATCCGGAGGGCAGCGGGGGAGATCCGGAGGGGAGGGGGGAGATCGGAGGGCAGGGGGGAGATCAGAGGGCAGCGGGAGAGATCCGGGGGGCAGGGGAGGCACATTGGCAGCCAGGGAAGAGAGCAGAGGGCCTTGGCTGGATTCACTCCGATTGGCAGTTTCACTTTCACTTCACTGCCAATCGGAGCGGTCCTAGCCCCGGGGGGGCTAAGCCACCCCCCCTGGGGTACAGTGCAGGTCCTTCCGTACATGCGGCTCTATTAACCCCTTAGTGACCGCGGTTAATAGAGCCGCAGGACCGGAAACTGGCGAGGACGCAGCATATGCGTCCAAGGTCGGGAACGAACTTGTTTTCAGGACGCATATGCTGCGTCCTGGGTCGGGAAGGGGTTAATCTACATTTAAGATCACGCCTATTAAGGCGTGATATTATGAAGAAGGAGAGCCTGCCTGGGTGACTATGAATACAGTAGCCACTCATTAACATACCTAATGAGTGAGTTTAATAACGTTTATCTACATTTTCACTAGATGCATTTATGACCAAAAAAGAGTGTAGGATAAGTGTTAATATGCTCTAGGGACATCTTTTAATAGCTTAGGAGGCGTTTTGGGGGTGACAGGATTCCTTTAAACATGCGTGTTAAGACAGGGACCACCTGTTCTCTCAGCTCTTTGTAAAATTCCCCATTAAATCCATCCGGGCCTGGGGCTTTGTGAGAGCCCAGCATCTTAATAGCCGTATGTACTTCATCTTCCGTGATATTTGTGTTTAAAAGATCTCTGTCTGCTCCCGTCAAAGGGGTAAGCAGGATTTTATCTAACCAGTCCTTCCCACCCGCCATTTGGGTTTCTCCCACTTGATAAAAATTATAATATTTGCCTAGAATTTCATTGATTTCCTTGGGCTTTGTTGTCAGCTCACCATCTCCACTTTTCATTGCTGGTATCAGGGTCTAGGGGCGTTGACCCGTAGCCAAATTGGCCTGAAGTTTGCCAGATTTGTCACCGTACCTGTTCAAGTCAACCTCTCTCTATCCCCAAATTAATTGTTCCTTTTTCTCTGCCCAGGTATCATAGTTCTGTTTAGCCTCCACCCACCACTGTTTATCTGCCTCCTTACAAGAAGATTTAAAGACTGTATATGCGTCTCTCACTGTATCACTGGCTATAATATACTGTTCTTTTTTTTATAGTAGTGGTGTTCTCCAGAATATTGCCCCTTAACACTGCCTTCCCAGCTTCCCAAAATAATTTAGGGTCATGTTGATGGTCAGCATTTAATAGTGAATAGTCAGACCACCATTCTTTCAGTTGTTTCCCTAGGTGCCCATTTTTCAATAGGCAGGAAGCGAATCGCCAAAGAAAATCCTGTCCCCTAGGGTATGTCTCGGCCAAGTCTAGAAGCACCGGAGAATGATCGGAAATGACCATATTTTCTATCTCTATGCAATTAGTTTTTTGTAGGATATTACCAGATCCCAGGAATAAGTCAATCCTGGACCAGGAGTTATGTCGATGAGAATAATGAGTAAATTCTCTATCCACTGGGTGTAGCACCCTCCACAAGTCTTTTAGTCCCAAATCGGACGTCATCTCTTCCACTGTGTCGACCGCTAATGACTGGGATTGTCTATTTTGTATTTCTCCCTGGTTGACCACTCGTTGTCTGTCTTCAGACTCCCGCATGACGCAGTTGAAGTCCCCGCCTAATATAATATTATGTTCAGTGTCTTCTAAATTTTACTTTGTAAGTTTGAGAAGAATGGTTTTCGTAATGTATTAAGCGCATAAATGTTGTAGATGCTAAGATGTTCGTTTTGGCATGCTAAAAGTATGTGTAAAAATCTCCCCTCCTCGTCTCCTTTCTTCGAAATTAGCTTGTGAGTGAACGTTTTATTAACTAAAATCAAAGCTGCGCCGCCTTCCTGCTGCAAGCCTCTGTCCCATAGACTGCTCCTACCCAGAATTTATGCATCCTAAAGAATTCTTCCTCTCTTAAATAGGACTCCTGGAGAAGAGCGATGTCTGCTTTCAACCTTTTGAGGTGTCTTACTACCATAATCCTCTTATTGGGTGACTTCAGGCCTTTTACATTCCAGGTCACTATTTTCGGCATGTTTGGGTACCTATGGTGTAGTATTGTTTAGGTGTAAAGGGCCGTATCATGTATTCATGTTCTAAGGGATATCCGTACCCGCTCGCATTAACATCCAACCCAACAAAAACAAATAATGTGATAACACATTCCTGCAATATAAAAACAACCACTTTTCTCATGTCATAGAATCCTGTTTGTTGACTTCCATTTTTTCTGCCATAAGCCCTCTTAACTGCCCACCCACCAGTTCTAATTTTAACGTGGCTCATCATGTATCCTATAGCAATGGTGACCTAATGATCGACATTGTAATATTTACACCTGCTACATCGAGTCCACTTATGTACTGTTAGGTATCCTCCCAAATGATTCTTAGCAATCATAAATCAGTGAGACTCATATCCTTTCCGCGCCCTATCCAATCCGTAGACAGTACCTGTAAATAGAGGAGAGAGAGAAAAAAAAAAGAGTGGGGGGAGAGAAAGTGGAGGGGGGAAAAGGGGGGAAGGGAAAGGGAGAGAGAAAAGAGAGAGGGAAAAGAAAGAGAAAATACAGGGGCTGACCCTGAACGAGTGGGAAAGATTGATACCGCCCCGTACAGATTCAGCTAATGTCACAAAAAGTCACAAAATACCGGATCTTGATGCTCCATAATAAGAGTGTCATTGATTCGTAGACTCTTGCATAGTTGAATCTTGCTCTCCTTCATCAACGTTTTGGGATGACTGTTGGCTCCTTCCACCTTCTCCGGCTCCCTTGAGGGTTGGCTTGTTGCCGACGACACCATTCTGGTTATTCGTGAGGTTTTGCCCCCTTTCTCCGTTTCACTTCAAAGTAGGCGATTGAGATCCTTGGATGGTCTTTAAGGCATTCTTTGGCTTGGTGTATGTTTTCATTGCGCCATCTCTTCCCCTGAAGCATAGCGTGGCCGGATACATTAGATGGAAACAAATGTTCTTGTGAAAGAGCATAGTGAAGACCTCACTGAATGCTTTTCTTTTCTTTGAAACATCCACCGAATGATCACTACATATTAGGGTTTTATGCCCCCTTATCATTAGTGGTCTTCTTCTGCTTTTAAAGGCCCTGAGTATGTCTTCCTTATCTGTAAATTCAAGATATTTGACCACCACCTGGCATGGTTTTGACGTTCGAGAATGATTCTGGTCACAAGGGGGGCCAATTCTGTGGGCTCTTTCTACCCTGCAGCTATGAGTCAGACCTAGAGCCCTTGGAAGATCTATTTCACATATTTCGTCTAATTGTCGTGGTCCCAGTGATTCTGGGAGACCCACCAATTTTAAGTTGCTTCTTCTGGAGCGATTCTCCAAATCATCTAATTTATTGTCCATAATGGTGGAATGTTTTTGCAATTCAGAAATGAATGTCTCCATTCGTACAATTTTATATTCCGCATCAGACAACCATTGTTCAACCTCCTGCAGTCTAATTTCCTGTTGGACTGAGGCATTCTGTAGTCCTGCAGGGAAGCCTGTACTATCTCTTCAAGAGCTTGTTTAATATCATCCACAATGAACAAAGCCACCTCTTTGGCCACCATCTTATAATCTACGCTAACTTCCCTGGTTGTCCTACTCCTCTTCTTCTTTTGTGTCCCTCCAGCATCTCCTCCGTCCTTGCTGCAGAGCAGGAGTCATCCTCCTGTCTGCTGTCTGGAACCTCCGCTCCCGCTGATTCAGCTTCAGCAGCAGCTACCGGTGCCATTTTAAGAGGCTGCGCTTCCTCCTCCCTCCTCAGCTCCAGCTCGGACCCCTCCTTCCCAGAGCTCTGGAGGACTTAGCGGTCCATAGCGTGGGGTGACAGGTACCTGTGTCAGTGATCACGGACTCGGTTTGCAGCGGTGAGCAGTGTTAAAAGTGCCGGTGAGTGGCGGGGTGAGACAAAGCTCAGTTAGGCTGCTGGTCTCATGGCAGTGCCGGAACCGGAAGTCGGCAATTTTATTACCTGGTGGAAGAGTGGGTGCCAGAAAACAAGCAAGGGGGCCCCTCCGTGCAGTGTGTGCATACACCTTAGGTTTTTTTTTACCTTCGCTAAATAGCACGGCCGCAAAATGCAGGCAAAACGCCTGCGCAAAAAAAATGTGGCAATTACACTGTGTGTAAACGTAGCCTTGTAGAAATTAGTTTGAATTGGGGCAATAAATAGATAGGGATTTAGGATAAAATTTCTTCAACCTTTGGACTGTCACTTTAAAGTTATATACCGATAGAGATTTTTAAGGAAACTTGCTTTTTTGGGATTCATTTCTTCTCCTGAAACACTTTGGGTGTGTACTCTAAACAAATAGTTCACGAGCATCTGATCAGACATTTTCGTGATGAGTCATAAACAATGAGCACCACTGTGACGCAGCGGCAGCTTTTGTGAGACGTACAAAGCAGGACTATTGAGTTGTAATTATTGTTACAAGCAACATACATAGATTCTGGTAACAATGAGGGTCATTTTTATATTAGTAATGCCCTTTTCACATCAGCGTTTTGCTGATGTTTGCGAACGATCTGCCAGGTGGCTCCGCATTGCCGGACCGGCCGCCTAATGGCCGACTTTCGGCCCAGATCCGGAAAGCCCCATGCATTGTCTATGGGGCTTGCGGTCCGGTGCGGCAAGTGCGGTTCTGCCGGATGTAGCAGATCCAGCACTTGCTGCTGTGAAAAAAAAACGCTGCTATGCGATCCAGCATAATCGCATTATCCGCACCCGACCGCAAGCCCTATAGACAACGCATGGGGCTTGCCAGATCCGGGCCGCAAGTCGGCCGTTAGGCAGCAGATTTTTATTATTATTTATTATTATTTATTTATAGAGCGCCATTGATTCCATGGTGCTGTACATGAGGAAGGGATATATACAAACAAGTTAAAAATACAATGAACAAACTGTCATGCTTCCGGGGGAAGGCGCCCTAAAGTGGATCCACTGAGCCATGGTATTGAACTCCCCTGGGTGAGCTGGTCCTAGTTTAACCCACCCCTATACACGGATTGTCACGGGCAAGCCCAGGGGGTCTAAATACCACAGCTGCTAGTACCATGGGGGCCGCTCGTAAGGTTAGCCTATGCTACGGCACAGCTAAGGATTCCGGGATAACGGGGTACAAAGCTAGGAGAACAGGAATGGTGCTACCGGGGAAGAGCCCAGCAAGGGTTCCAGGAAACAGAGTGCAAGGCTGGAAGAACAGGAATGGTGCTACTGGGGAAGAGCACAGCAAGGGTTCAAGGAAACAGAGTACAAGGAAGGCCTGACCAACAGTCAGCAAGACAGAAGCAAACTAACTTAATAATCAGGCACCTCCCATCAGTGGAGGTGGCCTGATATACCAGAGGAAGAGCAGCTATTGGTCGAGGGGAGTGTCAGATTGGACCTTGCCGGCCCCTAGAGTCACAGGGGAGGGAGTGCACCTAGTGCGCTGCTGATTGGTCACATGAATAGGACCATTGTAATGTGCTCATGTGTGAGCCCGGTAGTCAGCTGACAGGAAGAGAACCTGGCGACGGCTCCGAGACACAGTACGCCTGGACGCTGGATGACCGGTCGGCAGAAGGTCAGAGGATGCTGACCCAGGAGAGGTGAGTTGGGGAGCGGTGCCAGGGGACCTAACACAAACTAACAGTGACAGACTGGTACAGAGGGGAGAGAGGACCCTGCACTCGTGGGCTTACATTCTACAAGGCAATGGGAGGAAAATAGTAGGATGGGTCTGCTCAGGTAGTGGTGAAGCCCCGGGTCCAGTGGTGGTGAGGTGGCCCCGTGATCATTGCATAGGCTGCTCTGAAGAGATGGGTTTTCAGGTTCCGCTTGAAGGTTCCGAGTGTAGGGGACAGGTGAACTTTTTGAGGTGCTGAATTCCAGAGGATGGGGGATGCTTGGGCGAAGTCTTGAAAGCAGTTACATGACGAACGTATAAGTGTGGAGGAAAGGAGGAGATCTTGGGAGGATCGAAGGTTACGAGTTGGATATCGGGAGATTAGTTCAGAGGTACAGTACAGACCAAAAGTTTGGACACACCTTCTCATTCAAAGAGTTTTCTTTATTTTCATGACTATGAAAATTGTAGATTCACACTGAAGGCATAAAAACTATGAATTAACACATGTGGAATCATATACTTAACAAAAAAGTGTGAAACAACTGAAAATATGTCTTATATTCTAGGTTATTCAAAGTAGACACCTTTTGCTTTGATTACTGCTCTGCACACTCTTGGCATTCTCTTGATGAGCTTCAAGAGGTAGTCACCGCAAACGGTTTTTCACTTCACAGGTGTGCCCTGTCAGGCACACAGCTGATAGGCCTACTGAATAGACTGTTAGAATTTGTATTATGGCAAGAAAAAATCAGCTAAGTAATGAAAAACGAGTGGCCATCATTACTTTAAGAAATGAAGGTCAGTCAGTCTGAAAAAGTGGGAACACTTTGAAAGTGTCCCCAAGTGCAGTTGCAAAAACCATCAAGCGCTACAAAGAAACTGGCTCACATGAGGACCGCCCCAGGAAAGGAAGACCAAGAGGAACCTCTGCTGCGGAGGATAAGTTCATCCGAGTGACCAGCCTCAGAAATCGCATGTTAACAGCAGCTCAGATTAGAGGCCAGGTCAATGCCACACAGAGTTCAAGCAGCAGACACATCTCTACAAGAACAGTTAAGAGGAGACTTTGTGCAGCATGGCAAAATAGCTGCTAGGAAACCACTGCTAAGGATAGGTAACAAGCAGAAGAAACTTGTTTGGGCTAAAGAACACAAGGAATGGACATTAGACCAGTGGAAATCTGTGCTTTGGTGTGATGAGTCCAAATTTGAGATCTTTGGTTCCAACCACCGTATCTTTGTGTAAGTCTTCATGCCTGGTTCCCACCGTGAAGCATGGAGGAGGAGGTGTGATGATGTGGGGATGCTTTACTGGTGACACTGTTGGGGATTTATTCAAAATTGAAGGCATACTGAACCAGCATGGCTACCACATCTTGCAGCGGCATGCTATTCCATCCGTTTTGCGTTTAGTTGGACCATCATTTACTTTTCAACAGGACAATGATCCCAAACACACCTCCAGGCTGTGTAAGGGCTATTTGACCAAGAAGGAGAGTGATGGGGTGCTACGCCAGATGACCTGGCGTCCACAGTCACCAGACCTGAACCCAATTGAGATGGTTTGGGTGAGCTGGACTGCAGAGTGGAGGCAAAAGGGCCAACAAGTGCTAAGCATCTCTGGGAACTCCTTCAAGACTGTTGGAAGACCATTTCCGGTGACTACCTCTTGAAGCTCATCAAGAGAATGCCAAGAGTGTGCAAAGCAGTAATCAAAGCAAAAAGGTGGCTACTTTGAAGAACCTAGAATATAAGACATATTTTCAGTTGTTTCACACTTTTTTGTTAAGTATATAATTCCGTAGTTTTGATGCCTTCAGTGTGAATCTACAATTTTCATAGTCATGAAAATAAAGAAAACTCTTTGAATGAGAAGGTGTGTCCAAACTTTTGGTCTGTACTGTATATGGGGTTAACAGATTGTGGACGGTTTTGTAAGTCAATGTTAGTAGTTTGAATTGGATATGCTGGGGAATTGGGAGCCAATGGAGGGATTTTCAGAGGGTAGAAGTAGAGAAGCAGCGAGGAGAGAGGTGCATTATTCGGGCAGCAGAGTTGAGGACAGATTGGAGAGGTGCAAGAGTGTTAGCAGGGAGGCCATAGAGGAGGAGGTTGCAGTAGTAGAGACGGGAGATAATGAGGGTATTGCACTAGTAGTTTAGTAGATTGAGTGTTGAGGAAGGGACGGATTCTGGAAATATTTTTGATTTGGAGGCGGCAGGAGGTGGCGAGAACTTTAATATGTGGTCTGACAGATGAAGCAGAGTCAAGGATCACTCCGAGGCAGCGGACATTAGGTACAGGGCAAAGTGTGATATAATTCATTGTGATAGATAGATCAGGTAAGGGAGGTGTGCGAGATGGGTGAAAGATGATGAGTTCAGTTTTGTTTACATTTAGTTTAAGGAAGCGAGAGGAGAAGATGGAGGATATGGCTGATAGACACTCTGGGATTCTGGACAGCAGAGGGGTGACGTCTGGGCCAGAGAGGTAGATCTGAGTGTCATCATCGTACAGGTGGTACAAGAATCCATGGAACTTTATGAGTTGTCCTAGGCCAAGAGTGTAGATGGAAAAAAGGGGTCCCAGGACAGAGCCTTGATGGACCCCAACAGAGAGGGAATTGGGGTGAGGAGGTAGTGTTGGAGTGGGAGACACTAAATGTGCATTTGGAAAGGTAGGAGGAGATCCAGGAGAGGGCAACGTCAGTGATACCAATGGAAGAGAGGATCTGTAATAAGAGGCAGTGGTCGACTGTGTCGAATGCAGAGGACAGGTCAAGAAGGAGGAGGATGGAGAAGTGTCCGTTAGCTTTAGCAATAAGTAGGTCATTAGTGATTTTGGTTAAGGCGGTTTCGGTGAAGTGGTGGGGGCTTAAGCCAGATTAAAGGTTGTCAAAGAGAGAGTTGGATGAGAGAACAGTGTGGACATGCTTTTCAAGAAGTTTGGAGGCGAACGAGAGCAGCGATATGGGGCGGCAGCTGGATATGGAGGTCGGGTCGAGAGATGGCTTCTTCAAGACAGGTGTAATTGTTGCATGTTTGAAAGCGGATGGAAAGATACCGGAGGTTAGTGATATATTGAAGAGGTGGGTTAGGGCTGGATAAGCGTGGTTGTGAGGGTGGGGAGGATGTGAGATGGGATGGGATCCGATGCACAGGTGGTGAGGTGTAATTTGGAGAGAAGGTGTGCAAGTTCTCCTTCAGTGATGGAGGGGAGAAGGCTTAGTGGGGGAGGGGTGTGGTCTGATATACATAGTGGTTGTGATGGTTGGGTTGCAAAGACTTGTCTTATCTGATCGATCTTGTTGGTGAAGTGTGTTGCGAAGTCTGCAGAGATACGAGAAGTGGGGGGTCGGTGGGGGGGTGAAGGAGGGAGTTAAATGTGTTGCACAACTGCCTGGGGTTGTGGAACAAAGAGGATATGAGGGTAATGAAGTAATTCTGTTTAGTAGTGGTGAGTGCTGATTTGAATGTGAGAAGTGCTTGTTTGAATGCTGTGTAGTCTTCTTTCGAATGTGTTTTCTTCCAGCGCCGCTCAGCAACCCTAGACTCTCGCCGCAGCTTTTTAGTGGAGTCTGTGTGCCAGGGTTGTCTGTTGATTTATCGTGTTCTGCTGTGAACAAGAGGGGCAACTACATCAATCGCTGCTGTGAATGTAGAGTTATAGAAAGCTGTAGCATTATCTGTGTCATGGAATTAAGACATGGAGGATAGTGGTAGAATAGTGTCAAAGAGTATGTGAGTGTCAACATGTGTGGTGTTTCTGTGAGGGTGTGCTAGTTGGTGGACATAGGTGGCAGGTGAGGAGGACAAGGATGAGAAGGTAAATAGATGGTGGTCAGATAGGGGGAGAGGGGAGGTTGTGGGGTTAGTTAGGGGGCAGAGGCGGGTGAAGATGAGGTCTAGTGTATGTCCGTATGTGTGTGTGGCTGTGGAGGACCATTGAGAGAGGCCATAGGATGAAGTAAGTGACAGGAGTTTGGAGATGCAGCAGATGCGGTAAATCTGCCGGATCTGCGGCACATCAGCAAAAACGCTGATGTGAAAGGCCACAAAGATTGACAAATGACGATAGTGAATTCAAAATGAGATAATTATTACTATTGGAAAAAGACTAAATGTTGTTGACATTCCATTAACAAGACTTAAAATTCCATTTTTCATTTCAGTGATGTTGCGCTGGCCGTAGCTTCATTGTCATTCAACCAATGGTTCACAAAACTTCACTGCAAAGATTTCCGCTTGGTAAGTGAAATGCTGATGATAATTTATCATCTTTTTGAAAGTGGATTTATTCAGTATGTGATACTGTTTTTTAAATATTCCTATATTGTTAATTTTTCCAGGCTGTGACTAAGATAAAGTTTTTAAATATTCATGTCTATAGTGTAAGGTGGTTAATATAGCAGTAAATACCATAAATGTTACAGAGGCTGATAGCTTGGAGGTTTGAGGTCCTGCAGAAAGTTATAATCGTTATTTTTGTTTTAGTATTCAGCAGTTGGTGGCCACGGTTGAAATAAGCCCCTATTCTTGCTTTTATTTCTTTCTTTCTTTTTATTAGAGAGCAGAGATTTTTGAGCAGATGTTATATGTTTTAGGACGGTCAAAGAAAATTGAAGAATTAGTTATGGAGAACTGTGGATTGAAATGGTAAGAATGTTATAAATGATTGAAAACTACAGAGAAAACCCCCCCCCGAGGAATAAAATTAATAACGGAATTACTTTACAGTATATTCGCCATTTGATGTGTCAATTTGAAGGAGTTATCTTATAAAGACACATCATTTCTTTATGCTCTTTCGGGGCATAGAAAACAGAATACCTTACACATGTTCATTCTTTTTAGCGTTTATTTAAAGAGAACCTGTCATGTGAAAAAAAATGCTATTAAGCTACAGATATGAGGTTACTGTGTAGATAAAAAGCTCTTTGCACTTGCCTGGCACTTACAGTGGGGGGAAAAAAAGTATTTAGTCTATTTAGTCAGCCAATTGTGTAAGTTCTCCAACTTAAAAAGATGAGGTCGGCCTGTGATTGACATCATAGGTGACCTCAACTATGAGAGACAAAATGAGAAAACAAATCCTGAAAATCACATTGTCTGATCTGGAAAAACATTTTTTTCAAATTTTGATGGAAAATAAGTATTTGGTCACCTACAAACAAGCAAGATTTCTGGCTCTCACAGACCTGTGACTTCTTCTTTAAGAGGCTCCTCTGTCCTCCACTCATTACCTGTAGTACTGACACCTGTTTGAACTTGTTATCAGTATAGAAGACACCTGTCTGCAACCTCAAACAGTCACACTCCAAAATGAACTTGTTATCAGTATAAAAGACACCTGTCCGAAACCTCAAACAGTCACACTCCAAAGTCCACTATGGTGAAGACCAAAGAGCTGTCAAAGGGCATCAGAAACAAAAATGTAGCCCTGCACCAGGCTGGGAAGACTGAATCTGCAATAGGCAAGCAAGCTGGTATGAAGAGATCAACTGTGGGAGCAATAATTAGAAAATGGAAGATATACAAAACCACTGATAATCTCTCTCAA
This sequence comes from Allobates femoralis, assembly GCA_033576535.1. Lineage (NCBI taxonomy): Eukaryota > Metazoa > Chordata > Amphibia > Anura > Aromobatidae > Allobates > Allobates femoralis. The sequence continues at coordinate 60,865,162 of JARQOC010000010.1, read as the reverse complement.
TCAAAATCACACCCTGTGGGGTCAAAATTATCTCAAGAACGGTGAGCAAAAATCCGAGAACCATATGGGGGAACCTAGTGAATGACCTGCAGAGAGCTGGGACCTACATTTCACAGGCTAACATCAGTAACACACTACGCCGCCAGGGGCTCAGATCCTGCAGTGCCAGATGTGTCCCCCTGCTTAAGCCATTACATGTCCGGTCCCATCTGAAGTTTGCTAGAGAGCATTTGGATGATCCAGAAGAGTATTGTGAGAATGTCATATGGTCAGATGAAACCAAATGTTTGCTAGAAACACAACTAGTCATTTTTTGGAGTAGAAAGAATACTGAGTTGCATATGAAAGCATAATAGAACTGTTTGGTAGAAACACAAGTCGTGTTTGGAGGGGGTAAAAAAAAGGACGCTGAGTTGTATCCAAAGAACACCATACCTAGTATGAAGCATGGGGGTGGCAACATTATGCTTTGGGGCTATTTCTCTACCAAGGAACCAGGAAGACTGATCCGTATACATGAAAGAATGAATGGGACCAGGTATCGTGAGATTTTGAGTGCAAACCTCCTTCCATCAGGAAGGGCATTAAAGATGAAACGTGGCTGGGTCTTTCAGCATGACAATGATACCAAGTACACTGCCAGGGTAACGAAGAAGTGGCTTCGTAAGATGCATTTTAAGGTCCTGGAGTGACCTAGCCGGTCTCCAGATCTCAACCCTATAGAAAACTTTTGGAGGGAGTTGAAAGTCTGTGTTGCCCAGCGACAGCCCCAAAACATCACTGCTCTAGAGGAGATCTGCATGGAGGAATGGGCGAACATACCAGCAACAGTGTGTGCCAACCTTGTGAAGACTTACAGAAAACATTTCACCTCCGTCATTGCCAACAAAGGATATATAACAAAGTATTGAGATAAACGTTTGTTATTGACCAAATACTTATTTTACACCAAAATGTTTTCATAGTTGAGGTCACCTATCAATTACAGTCCGACCTCCTCTTTTTAAGTGTGAGAACTTGCACAATTAGTGGCTGACTAAATACTTTTTTCCCCACTGTAGAGCCCAGCAGCTGGGAGGAAATTAACTTCATTACTCCTGGCAACGCTTGGCTTACAGTCATAGGGATGGGGGGTTCAGCCATCTGTTAGTCAAAGCATAGGACGTGGTTAAGGTGTAAATGTTATTTCATTAAAAAAACAAAACAAAAAAAAAATGCTGCACTGGTTGTTAATGATGAGTCACATAACTGCTAAGATAATGCTTTGTTTGTGGTATATGACTTATTGTCTTACATTTTTCTGTGCTCTTTTAAAAACTGTATTTTATGGCTGTGTGGGTGTGGCCAGTGTGCCAGCACTGTGTGTGTATTTCCACAGAGAAAGGGTTAAACAGAGATCGTGACTGAGCTGTGTGGAGCCAGATGACAGATCGGAGAAGCTTGTGCCAAAGAAAGAGTTTACACTGATCCTGACATTGCTTAGAAACTGTGCTGCAGGCTGTGGTAATCTGATACATTGCTTCCTCATCAGCTGCAGGCTCACAGTGGTGACCATGCCCCCTTTTCCTTATATGGGTACATGCCCCATATTCAGTATGAAGATGGATCTGACTGAGAATGAACATATGTCTGCTTCACACATATTTTAGTGGGGACACCTTGTGAAAGGTTTTCAACCATAATTTTCTTATAAAGTAATCAATTGCTCTACATTAGTGTTAAATAAAAATGTAAATGGCGGTTATGCTTTAAAGCGAACCTGTGAGGTTGTTCTACCCCCCGTAACCTATTACTACCTGTCCCTGCACCTTGCTAGCTGATCCCTAACCATCCCTGTCTGCTCTAAAAGTGCCCTATAATGATTGCCAAAAATGAGTTATAAACTTACATACAGTCTCTATCTGGAGACTGGAAAGGCGGGCTCCATTCTCCCCTCCTCACTGTCATTCAGCACGCCCCACTGGGCGTCCTCATTCCTTGTGCTCATCCTCCACTTTAGTCAATTTCCCGCCTCCCCTGCTGCTATGATACGCCGGGCTGATCACGTGTTTGGCCTGGGGCATGCACAGTGCGCATATTGAAGCCGAGCTGTACACATCATAAGCCCCCAGAATGCACCTGCCCAGATATGACGTGTACGGCTCGTCTTCAATATTGTCACGTATGGGCTGCCTTATGCTCATGGGTCCTGCTGTTGTTGTGGTTAACTTGAGCCTTTTTTCCCTATTCTGTATACGGCTCTGCAGGTGAACTGAACCTTCTTTCCCTATTCAGTGTGCGGCTCTGCAGCCGAGGTTGCTGCATGTTTGTGTCTGGATATGACTCCTGCTCAGGTGAGCTGAGGGGCGTGTCTGGGTTGTTTGCTCCCCACCCCTCTGCCATAAATGGCTCAGCTCACAGCCACCTGATGTCGCTGATTCAGTTCACTTCTGCTCTGTCACAAGTGGAGTGCAGATGCTGATCCGACTCTGCTGTTTTTCTCTCTATTGGAAATTGCTGGGTTCCGGGGTCCGTGGGTGGAGGTAGGAGCTTATGCCTGGGGCATCTCAGGAGCTTTAGGGACTTAGGCTGGTGGCTTGGACCTCCTCACCTGTAGAGGTACCTCCGAGGTACCTCCGAGATCAGGGCGAGCCAGGGATCCCAATATCAGTGCCAGAGTAGGCTCCCCTGACACCCTACATCCAGCTCCTTGCTATCCTTGTCTCCCAAGAGTGATAAATATGCGCATTGTGCATGCTCCGGAGCTGGGCCGAACACGTGATCAGCCCCACAATGCATCGGGCCGGGTGTGACGTTCCAGCCCGGCGTATCTGTGGCTCCCCTCCGGTCAGGACGCCACAAAGGGGTACTGCACACAAGCCAGGGTGTGGTCCTCCAGTAGTCATAAGATGGGGGATGGTAAAGGTGAGTCCTCAAAACTGCACCAGCACACCCACTTAGGACCCAGGGGACCCTGCAAAAACCCCAGTGGGACAACAAAAAGAGGAGTTTAGTTTCAGTTTAAGAAAAGAACAAGGGGAAGAAGAACACTGAAGTGTGGAGCAGAGCAGTGCTGGGAACAGTGCATAGAACAGCTAGTGTGCAGAGCTGGGAGAAGTCGAGTCCAGAGAACCTAAGAACCCTAGGGGCACTGGCGGAGCGGAATTGGCCCATGCACCCGAATCAGGGACCGGACCTGAACGCAGCACGGGAGTATCATTGAACCGCTGAACCGGAGGCTACAAGTTTTCTAGGATCTGTAACTCACACACCTGGCGTATACCCAGAGATAGCAGCTGGACATGGGTCCGGGGACAAGGTACCAGTCACCCACTCATACCCATGGCTGCAGGATCAGGGCTCTGCGTGCTGAGGCGCTTACAACAGTGCTGAGAGAGACAGGACCAGTGAGAGGCTGAAGGACAGGCACGCCACCGAGAATCTCAGAACTGCCATCCCTGTTCTACCAAAGACGGCACAGACCGGAGCTTATCCAAGAGTGCGTAACATTGATGTCCTGTTGTACTTGAAGCTAGCTGTGAGTAAAACTGGGAACAGAATTGCAGAACGGTGTAAGACTACATTATTCCTGCGGCGACAGCCTGTGAAGGCCCTGAAAAAGGTAATGAATATACTAAAAGAAGGAAGCAAGCGCAGATAGGGTCTTATCTTTTTAACAATCAGCGGCTAAAGAGCCGTAATGATAACTGCTCACCTGGTTTAGTTGTGTGACACACAACCAGTATTGAAAGCATGTAATAGCGGCTGCTGCTGGACCCACACCTCCACATGCTATGTGGTCAGATTCCAGAGTTTTCCAGCGACAATGTGTTGTCGGTCCGCGCGGCCACAAAAGACTGAATCAGAAGTTCACTCTATACCTTTATTTGGATCCATCCAACGCGTTTCGGAGCCTGCTATACTCCTTCATCAGGGAGTGTATCTGAAAAAGGTAATGAGGCCTAATATAATTCCTACCTGCCAGAGACTAATAATCACTACACCTGATGCCCTAGAGATCCGCTCCGCCTGTGGGGAGCCACTACATCCCAGCTGCCTATCCACTGTCCCCAGAGGTCCTGCAGCAGCGGCCGCTCCTCATAGCTGCAAACCACAGGTGTCATCACAAATAATTCCCTTTCAAACCACCCTTTTTCCCTATACAAGCCAAGAACTCCCTTTTACACTGAGCCCAGGGTCATGGAAGCCGTGTCTCGAGCCCTATGACTCTGACTCCTCAGACGTGCTGAACAGTCCGATTCCAAGTACCCCACTGCCCTGGGGTGCATCATATCATAGCAGCAAGGGAGGCGGGAATTACAAAAAAAAAGTAAGATGAGCACAAGGAACGAGGACGCCTAGTGGGGCGTGCTGAATGCTGGCGAGGAGGGGAGAATGGAGCCCCGGAACCCGCCTTTCCAGTCTCCAGATGGAGACTGTATGTAAGTTTATAAATCATTTTTCTCAATCATTATTGGGCACTTTTAGATCAAGCAGGGATGGTTAGGGATCAGCTACCAAGGTGCAGGGACAGGTAGTGATAGGTTACGGTAGAATGACCTGACAGGTTCCCTTTAAGACCACCGCTCACTTTATACAGAGCGGTGAGTGAACACGTGCTGGCGCCACCTCTATAGCTAGAACTGTCAAAAAAAATAAAGTTCATTTCTTTCTGTCAGCAGGGATCCAGGCAGGTGCAAAACGATATTACCCTGCAGAGTAACCCCATATTGCAGGTTAATATCAGCTTTTTTTCATGTGACAGGTTATTTTTAATGCTTTTTCAGGCAGGTCATGTGCACATAATCTTACTGAGTTTATTAGTTTTCAATAGCACAAGCATATGGGCATAAAAAAGATTAAATAAAACAAAAAAAAAACCTCTTTAAATAAGTTGGCGATTTATGTAATTTTATTTCTTTATTTGTATTGGATCAAGCTATAGGGAGTACTGTACTTATTTGCTGAGCAGACATAGTAACTCTAGGTCCTAAAGGACCAAGAGGATATCTAAGAACAAATAACTAATTTGCTTCTCTTTAAAAGCACTTAGCAATTTTGCACACTTAAAATGCTAAGACTGCAGTGCAGTGGAGTGCAGATGCTTGTAAGGGCCGAAAACCGCTGATGTGCGGCAGATCCGGCAGGTGGTGATGGATCTGCCGTCTAACGGCTGACTTGCGGCCCGCAAATGGCAAGCCCCATGCATTGTCTATGGGTCTTGCGGTCCGGTGTGGCAAGTCTGGTTACGCCGGATCAGCCGAATCTGGCACTTGCGGACGCTGTAACCGCACTTCCAGCACCGGACCGCAAGACCCATAGACAATGCATGGGGCTTGCCGAATCCGAGCCACAAATCAGTTGTTAGGCGGCAGATGCGGCGCCACCTGCCGGATCTGCCGCACATCAGTGAAAATCGCTGATGTGAAAGGAGCCTAACTTCGGTTCTACGAACCTTCAGCACCTGCTGAGCTATGTTATGGGGGAGTATCTATCTATCTATCTATCTATCTATCTATCTATCTATCTAATTGTATTTCTCTTTTGTTTACAGTGAATTTGCCATCAAGATGGCTCAGACACTTGATAGCAATGTCAGCAGTGTGCTCCATACCATAAATCTTTCAGGAAATCAAATAGAAGATAGAGGTACATTATATGTGTGTATGTATGTGTGTGTATGCACATTATTTATATATCTGTGTATGTTTATGTGTATTTGTGTGTATACATGTATATATGCGTGCGATTACACATATACTGTATATGTGCATGTTTTTGTCTGCGTATATGTGTGTATGTACAGTATGTGTATATTTGTGTGTGCATATATATGCTGTATGTATATGTTTATCGATGTATTTGTGGAAAAAGTCCTATTCTCAATAAGAAAAACTAGATAAGATGCAACTATCATACTCACATACAGATTTATGCAAAGAAAGCAATTTTTCTTTTGTACTGTTGTTTTTTTCTTCATATTTTCACATTTTTTACTAATATTAATATTAGGTCCATTTGTTAGCACACAAATTCTTTTTTATTTCTTTAACCACTTCAGGTCCTTCCATTGTAAATATAAATTCACATTTGCTTCATGCAGTGCTAAAAATATGTTCATTGTTATGCACCTAAGGCGGGCGTCACACACTACGATATATGTAAAGATCTCGCTGGAAAGTGCCTGATTTGGCATCGCTCCTACGACATCGTTGCGTGTGACAGGTCGATCTGACAAGCGATAAGTGGTCAGATCGTTATATACAGATATGGGAACCTGACCCCATACCAGACGATGTCGATCATCCAATCTGCTGCATTGTTCTGTGTGACACCGCGATAACCGATCTCCTGACCGATTTCTCCTATTCACATCATTGATAAGCATCAATCGCTGGTTGTGTGAGCGATACCTGCACGTAACATCGCTGCTGCGTCCTGAACGTTATCTATACATGTGACACCTCACTAACAAGTTGAGCACGAGCACGCACTACTGACATCGTTATTGAGTTCCCACACAAAATCGTAGTGTGTGACGGCCGCCTAACACACATATGGGTAGTGGAAAAGGAGGAAGGAGCAACCGCACTTCACAGGTTCCTGTACAGACTAAGAGATCCTAACTGCACAACTAAAAGCACCATTTCAGACCTGGCGCCCTGAATGACCGTCAAAGAATTTCTCGTTCTTACTTTTGCCTAGATAGCAAAGTGCAACAAGTGGCAATAATGGACTTTTTGGCCATGCATTCATTTGGCAAACTTCTCCAGAATTCTGGTGTAAATACTTCGTAAAATATTGCAAACTTATTGTGCGAATTTGAGTTGCAAATTTTCCAGTACTTGTATTCCACCTCTTACAGTTATAGTTATACTCCAGCCAACTTTTTGACTCATCATAATTTACAAGGTTGTTAATCATGTAATTATGTTATGATTCAGTTTTTTTCTTGTTTTCTTATAAGGACTGATAGCAATTAGCCAACATTTTAAACAACGTCAACAAGTTTTAAAACATCTCAGTCTTGCAAGAATTTCAATATCTGCAAAAGGTAATCAAAAGGTTTATACAGATGTACACGAAAGAATGCAAAAGAATTTTGGATCCTAAACAGAATGTTTCATCAAAAGTCACAAAACACACTAGATACATGATTAATGAGATCTCTTGGACCCAATTAGGCTGGTGTAGTTACTGTAAAAATCCATTTCAAAATAGCTCAATTTCCATCCATCTGGCCTGATGGACTCTCCTCAGTGACCTTCCTCTCTGCTGAAGTCTCACATTGCTTAGTACAAGCTGCAGTTCTCAGTCAGTCAAGCTGGATGAGCTATGACTTTCTATAGCTGGAATCATAAAATGCTCATCTTAATATGAGGATTATACAATCATTCTGATATTGATTTCCAAAGTAAGTGACAAATCTCATCAGGTTTAAGGTATTGAATAATATACCGTATTTTTCGCTTTATAAGACGTCCCGGATTATAAGACGCACCCCCACATTTAGTGAAGGAAAAGAGGAAAAAATAGTTTTTAATGTTGAATTGGGTCCATCTTATAATGCCAGTGTTCGTCTTACAAACAGTATATATGTCCCCATCCTGGTATAAATATTCCCCATGCTGGCACACATGGTCTCCATATTGGCACACTGTCCCCCCATGTTGGCACACTGTCCCCCCATGCTGGCACTGTCCCCCCATGGGTCACTGCCCTCCCAATGCTGGCACTGTCCTCCCAATGCTGGCATTGTCCCCCCTGCTGGCACTGTCCCCCTTCCTGGCACAGACCATTGCTGGCATTGTCCCCCCTGCTGCCACTGACCCCCATGCTGGCATTGTCCCCCATGCTGGCACTGTCCCCCATGCTGGCATTGTTCCCCTTGATGGCACTGTCCCCTATACTGACATTGTCCCCCATGCTGGCACACTCACACTTAAAAAAATAAACGATCATACTCACCCCTCTCCTCACTCCCTGACGTCTGCTTTATCCCCGCTGTCTGTGCTGTACCCGGCATCCGGTCCCGTGAGCAGCGTGGGGTGATGACGTCACTATACAGCGATGTTCACAAAACCGAATGCCGGCAAAGACAGCGGGGATGACGCGGAGGGCAGGGAGCGAGGAGAGGGGTGAGTGTGCTCGTCCTCCCAGGGATAGTCAGTGCTTTCCATGCTTTCATTGCGTGGAAAGCATTGACTGCCCACACAGGACTGCAGCCACTGAGCTGCGGACCTGCTCCTGTCATATGCGCTGCTCCTGCTGGTGATTGACAGCAGGAAGCAGTGCATATTACAGGAGATAATGAGCGGCCCTACCTACATGACCACGGGGCTGCAGCTGCAGCCTCCTCCAGCCTCTCGACAGCCCCGTGACACCGCTCCACAGGCCCCCCCTCCCCTACTGCACAACAGACAGTTTCACATTATAAGATGCACCCCCCACTTTCCCCCAAAATTTGGGGGAACAAAAGTGCGTCTTAGGGTACCTTCTCACGCCACAACCACGGGAGACATTTTTGGTGGCGATATTTCGTCCTGGAAATATTGCTGCCAAATTGCCTCCTTATTGCGGCGTGTATTTCGGGAATTTGGAGGCGATAAGACAAATGTCGCCTGGTTTCGATTTTAGAGCCGTGCCAAATTCCCGAAATACACGCCGCAATAAGGAGGCAATTTGGCAGCAATATTTCCAGGACGAAATATCGCCACCAAAAATGTCTCCCGTGGTTGTGGCGTGAGAAGGTACCCTTATAATGCGAAAAATACGGTATACAGTTGGTATTGTGAAATCTGGTGGTAGATCTGCCTAAAGGCCAAATACCTACAACCTTATTATGGATCAGTGCTGCTAAATCGAAAGATAGTCAAAGGAATGGAAAGTTCCTAGATTATTGCAAACGTTATATCCAAAATGTAGATGTGTTCTATTATGTTGTTATCATCCTTATGTGTCCTACTGGTCTATACCTCCATCAGTTTAGATGTGAGTGACTCATATTTACGTATAAATTAGTGAGAAAAAATGATGGTCATGTCTATTACATGAGAGACATAACACTGACATGTCCTGTAGCAGAGCAAAACAAGATCATGGTGAGACCAAGACATTTATGGAATGGAATTTGAGCAACATTTTTGATTATGAGGCTATTCAGTAGATTTTTTGTTAATTTGTTTATGAAAAAAAAATTGTGTATTTTATTACAAACACTAATTGGTGGATTTCTCTTAAATTTTTTATTTTTACTTTTTTAGGTATTAGCAATTTATTTCAGGCCCTTACTTTGAATGGATCACTTAGCAACTCTCTGATCCATCTTGATCTGTCTGGCAACCCTGGCATTTTTGCCACAGAAGATTCCTCTGTAAGTTATAATTCTTAAAGCGTAACCGACGTTTACATTTTTATTTAATAATAATGTAGAGCAAGTTATTATAATAAACTTTCTAATATAATTCATTAGAAAATTCTGTCTGGTTACCATTCATAAACCTTCCACAAGGTGTCCCGACTGCACTGTGTGAAGCTCATTTTGTGTCATATCCGTCTTCAAAGTGAATACAGACATGTAATCAGATAAGGGAGAGGGGCGTGACCTACACTCCTGACTGCAGCTCACCAGCAAACAATGTATAAGATTACAGCACAGAGCTGAGAAGTGTCAGGATGTAGTCTCTACACAAGCTTCTCTGTTCTGTCATCTGTCTCCACACAGTTTAGTTACAATCTCTGTTAACACCTTCTCTGATGGCACATCACACTGCTCACTATCAGCCTGCTCTCAGAAGCTGTGGAAATATACACACATTGCACCGCTCACTATCAGCTGCTGACTATGCCCACACAGCTCACTATTAGCTTGCTCTCAGAAGCTGTGGAAATACACACACAGTGCTGGCAGATTTTGTCCATGCCCACAAAGTCATACAATGCAGCTTTTAAAAGAGCACAGAAAAATGTGAGAAAATAAGTCATATGACACAAAAAAAACACTATTTTAGCTGCTATGTGACCCATCATTAACCACCAGTGCAGTATTGTTTTTTTTTTTTTTTTTCAGTTAAATGACCTATACACTTTCATTTTCTTAATAAATTATTATTGTTATTACTATTACCATCTAATTTTTTTTAACTTCCGGTAGAAAAAAAGCCTATCATTGTTTCTGAACTTAGTTTTCTGATGTTGACTTGTAGTGTTTGTCCATAATTATTAAATTCTTCAAGTTCGCTAAACAAAATAAGTAAAAACATATTCACCTCCTGGACTGGCACCGTCCTCTGGTCCCATGTCTATTGCATGAGTGTTGCAGCCTATCAGGGGCTGCTGATTAGCTGCAGCACCAATGTGGCATAAGCAATGTTAAGAGATCACCGGGGGACACAGATACGGGAGGTAGGTATACTTTTTTCTATTTTATTTAGCCTAAATGGAGTGATTCATTAGGGGACAATCCCTTTCATCTGGCTTCTTTACGCTGCTTTTAGTTTCCCTGGATTTTATTTTTTAAATCCGATTATTTTTATCGAAAAATAAACATCAATGACAGTTTATAATTTCCATTGTAAGGTAAATTTTAACAGAATAAAGACAAAAATCAAATATTATATTGTTAATCGCATAAAATTACCACGAAAACATAACAGTTTGCCTGGATCTTTAGCATTGGTGGGCTGTTGGCAGCGGATTATTCAGGATACTCTCCAAGCGTGTGACAACAAAGCTTCTTTATTCAGCAACAAACAGGAACAAATATGATAAGCTTAGTAGATCAATAATAAAACATATCGTATGTGTCTCCATCTCTGTGCAGCATCTGCAGCAGCTTCTCTCTCATGCACAGAGCTTCTCTCTCATGCACAGACACAGGCAACTGGATACAGTCACATGCTCTTCCTATGTGAGCCTCTGGGAGTTTTTTTTTGTTCTAACTTTATCTACAACATACAAACCTAGCAACAGAACACTCATATACAGAAATGGAGTTGTTGCACTAAACATATTCCAACATGGTCACTATGCTTCCGCTGTCAATCAAGAAGATCTCTGCTGACTTTTTATTGTCACTGACTTCAACAGGGGTCCCCAACTCCAACTACTAATTTGTAATTGAAGTCCAGAGGTCCCCAACTCCAGGCCTCGAGGGCCACCAACAGTGCAGGTTTTCAGGATTTCCTTAGGATTGCACAGGGATTGGAATCATCACCAGTGCAGGTGATCACATTATCACCTGTGCATTACTAAGGAAATCCTGAAAACCTGCACTGTTGGCAGCCCTCGAGGCCTGGAGTTGGGGACCTCTGGACTTCAATTACAAATTAGTCCTAGGGCTAACTCATGTTATCAGGAGAACAGCTGCCATACAGTTGTTGTCAACATAACATTTTAGATGCTACGATTAATAGTGCTAGCAGCTACAGATAGAGACAATCACCTTAAGGACCTCAGAAAGACCTTTTTGAAATGGGGCTACCATCCAGGAGCAATCAAGAACCAGATTACAAGAGCCACCAGAATATCAAGGAATCATCTCCTACATTACAAAACTAGAGAAGAAGACAACAGACTCACCTACAATGAAAGTCTGGAGGTGTTGAGAGGAGCAGCACGGAAACTGCAACCACTCCTACAAAAAGATGCCCGACTAAAATCAATATTTCCGGATCCCTCACTCTTGTGTTTTAGACAGCCTCCAAATCTAAAATACGTAATTGTCAGAAGCGCCCTGTCTTCTCCAACAGCAACAGGAACCTTTCCCTGCAACCAGAACAGGTGCAAAACCTCCATCTATAATGACAACGGACAAGATAAGGATTCCTGGGATAGATCAGGACTACAAGATCGCAGGTATCTTCAGTTACATCACAAGCAATGTGGTGTATTTAATTATATGTGCCAAATGTCCAACAGGAGGCATGTACGTAGGGGAGACCGGGCAAAAATTCAGAACAAGAATGAATTCTCATCGCCACACAATGTAAGAAAAGCATATGGACCTACCTGTAGCAAATCATTTTTGCAGCCCTGACCACAGTGAAACTGATATTAGTTTGCTCATTATAAAAAGCAACTTCAAATCACAGAGAGAGAAGAATTTGGGAATAGAAATTGATAACGACCTTTGACACATTCAAAACAGGATTAAATGTTTCACATGGATTTGTGCATTTTTATATAAAATTAAAGGGCATTTGGGGATATCACAGATACATGCGTCTTCATATAAAATGAAAGGGCATTTGGGGATATCACATCTTCCAACAGACTCCATTTAGAGGACAATGAACTTTTGACACTTCTTATGTGAACTGTCTTGCACCGATTTATGGCTTTCTATACTCACTGAGGAATCTTCAGGTCTCCACAGGCCACTAATCATAGAACAATAATACAATCGGTTCCTCTTACCTTGGAATTTTGACTTTACCTTACCTTCCCAGCTCCTCTCCCCCTCCCTAGCCTGACTCTGCTTTACGTCACCTGTCGTATTTACTACTTCATCTAACCCTGCTTTTTCTTTTTTTGCTTATGTATATATGTGTGTGTCTTCAGAATTTGTGTCATTATGAGCCTGATGAAAGGGCCATAGTGTCCCGAAAGCTTGCTTCACTTACCATCTTTTCAGTTTGCCATTAAAAGGTATCAACCACTGAGGACTCTCATATTCCAATATTTTTCTATCTACTGGCTAACACGACACAAACATTTTTTACCTTAGCACCTAAGGTGCTACACAAAGCAGGGAGGAATCTTGATGTCATTTTGGGGTGCAATAGGTATATCAACCTTTTTTTTTAAATTACTGTAAACATTATTTAACTTCTTATTATCTGCTTTATCATAAAAAATACAATTCACAGCTCTCAGAATGCAGCAACACAATAATTACTTGTATTTCCATAAAAATATATTTTTATTGTATAAATAAAAATACAAATGGTAGTTGTGACAAGTCACTACAGTAATAACTAATCTACGGTGATGAGGGGGAAAATATTGGCTTATACTAGCACTCAAAAGAAAAGAACATTTACTCAGTTTCAATTAGCCAGCAACAAAGTGAGAGATGCACATAAGGAATTTCAAAACAATCCTTCACCGACATCGAAAGAGGAATGGCTGGGAGCTAAGAGGGAATTTGATGTATGGGCTAAACGGAGAGAAATGTGGAGTAAAGATCAATGGGAGGTGGATCTCTATAGATTTGGCGACAAGGCGGGGAGGATATTGGCTAACTTGGCCAGAGGCAAAACTAAGCCCACGACATTTACCTCTTTATTAGATTTTGAAGGAAATACACTACATGACCCAAAAGACATCAACTCTCATTTAGGGGAATTCTTTGCTAAACTGTATAAGCAGGGCCCGGGGCACCATGAGATGGAGGCGGGAAGGGAGTGGCTTGAGAGGGTCACCTTGCCTGGTCTCACAGAAGATGACTTGGCTAGCTTGAACGCTGAGATATCTCTAACTGAAGTTCAAGCGACCATCAAGAACCTTGGTGCTCATAAGGCACCGGGTCCAGATGGTTTCACTGGAGACTACTACAAATCTCTGTGTGACAAGGTGGCCCCATGCCTAGTCTCTCTATTCAACGGCATTCTCGCGGGTGATAGTATCTCGAATTACACTAACACAGCACATATTAAGCTACTGCCGAAAGGTAACGTGGGCTCACCTGACCCGTCCAGCTATCGCCCCATCTCCCTGATTAATCAGGATCTAAAGATTATGGCCAAAATAATGGCAGATCGCCTGGCAGGACTACTTCCATCTCTTATTGACCCTCAACAGGCGGGATTTGTCAGGGGCAGATCGGCGGTGGGCAATATCAGACAAACCATGCTGGTATTGGATACCGTGAGTCATCGTGAGAATTTACATTCTGACCGTCCGGCGTTGGTACTGTTGGACGCCGAAAAGGCGTTCGACAGTGTCAATTTGCCGTGGCTGCACTTAGTCCTGGATAAGATAGGTTTACAGGGGGCATTCAGGACATTTTTAAGGATATTATATGAGAACCTGAGCGCAAGAATATGCACCCCCGGCTTTTTGTCCGCTCCCTTCCCTCTGGAGAGGGGGACAAGACAGGGATGCCCTCTTTCGCCCTTGCTCTTCAATTTGGCCATTGAACCTCTAGCACGATACTTGAATGGTTCTAGTTCACATGAGGGTATTGATGTGGGAGGGGTAGTGTTGAAATCAGCACTATTTGCAGATGACGTCATTATATATATGAATAGACTGGAAAGAGACTTAGGTACACTACTTCAACATCTTCATACCTTTGAAACATTTTCGGGCTTTAGGCTCAACAAGGCTAAATGTGAGATACTACGTCTAGGGACACCACATCACAGACCAGGGAGAGAGGGGGGTGGACCAGCGGGGGAGATGGAGGGTATCCGAGTAAAGTCTCATCACATAAAATATCTGGGTATCATTCTTAGCAGCAACACAAATCTTATATATAGCCTGAACTTCACCCCATTAATTACTAAAATAACTCGAGAATTGGAGAGGTGGAGAGGTCTGCCGTTGACTCTTCTGGGAAGGTGCCATCTAATTAAAATGGTTAGTTTCGCCAGACTTATGTATCCGCTGCAAACTATACCACTGTTGCTTAAGAAAGCAGACGTTCATAAACTCAGCGCAGCGTTCTCCAACTTTCTCTGGAGGGGAAAAAAGGCCAGGATAGCCAGTCGTACCCTGATGCTCCCGAAACGAGAGGGGGGACTGAACTTCCCGGATGTCAGGGGCTATAACTTAGCTTGCCTACTGCGCCATGTTATTGACTGGCTCAGAGGGACTAGCACATACTCTAATTATACAGCCGAGGCTGCGATGTGTAGACCCTGGGAACCGGCTAGTTTACTACATTCATCATGGTCCAATGTGCCCAAGTCCTTAAAGAACACAATCATCTATAGGGACACGGCCATGTGCTGGAAAGCGGTTAGAAAGAAGTTGATGATGGCGTGGAAAACGTCGAAATATCTTAACCCTTGGAGACACGTAGGGTTTAGCTTGGGCAGAGAAAATGCCTTATTTGCAGCTTGGTTAGAGAAGGGGGTTCGAACACTGGGAGACCTCATCCACAAACCAGATAGGCGGTGGATGACGGAATCAGAGGTCCTGGAGAAATTCCAGTTGGGCCCTTTCCACATCATACAATACAGGCAGTTGCATCACCATGTTCTACGCCATCTACATAATGTTTCCCAGGAATGCAGACCCTCGTTATGGGATGACTGGTTGGGATCAGACCCTTTGACCATTAATGTGTCGTACATCTATAACAGCCTGAGGGAAACGACCTTAGCAATGAGGGAAGACACCACATTTAGCGGGTGGTCCAAGTATATACCAAGATCTGATATTGGAGATGTGATTAGAAGAGGATGGGAGGTCATGAGGAAGAATATAATTAACGAAAGATGGAGAGATGTGCAATATAGAATCATTCATAGGGCAATATATGGTTTTACTTTGCCTCCAACTGCAGGATTTCCAGACAGGCAACAAAATTGCCCGAAATGTGGCCAGTCAAAAACAGATATGGTGCATGGTTTATGGATGTGTGGAGAAGTACAGAAATTGTGGAAGCGGGTTGAAACCCTGGCGAGGGAGATCACAAGCACACATGTCACAATGGACATGTTGGCCTGGCTTCTCCATTTCCCGGTGTCTGGGGTATGGAATGGCAAATCTGCCCGAATACTTCATATACTGGCAATGATCACCAAACGATTGCTTCTCCGCAACTGGCTCTCAGAGCACGTCCCAAGTATGTCAGGCATACTCAAGGATTTGAAGGCTGTAATGCATATAGAAAGCTTAGAAGCTGCGAGAGATAAAAACGCACTGACAGGGAAGTTCTTTGAAACATGGAGAGGGTTTATACTATCCAAGCTCTCTCCTACTGAGCTTCGAGCGGTGGTTCTTCCATTCGTGCAATCACCATGGTATCTGTTGGGAGAGCTGCAGGGGTCTTTGGGTGGGCTTCAGATATCTACAACCCCGGATGGAGCAGACCAGGAGTGACAACCTATTTTCTTGGGGCCCTAAGTCTACTGGGGACCAAGGTCAATACTCAGTACTGTACATGAACATGGTTTATCGCCGTATGTTTTCAACTGGACTCTAGCGCTTTCGGCTGAAATCAAGGGTGGCTGAGGTTGGGGGGAGGGGGGATGGATTGTTTAATTGTTTATTTGTTTATTGATCTATTCATTTGTTACCATACTGAAAACTCAATAAAAATATGTTACAAAAAAAAAAAATAACTAATCTATGAGATGCAGAAAACAGACAGTAATAACAGAAAGTAAATATAATAATATAACTACTTACTGGTAGTAAAGAGAGGTAAAACAATCCGAGGTCAGGCCCATGAAATGGAGCAGTAACAACTAGGGATATTCAGAAGCGAAATCCAGTTCAATCCGAAGTCAGGAAACCAGAGGGACAAAAGAGAATACAGAGGAGCAGGCAGAAAGAGGAATCAGGCCACAAGCAGAGGGTCACATCCCGGTAAGGTAACTAATCAGGCAGGGTCTGGCTTATAGCACAGAGAGAACAATCCTACACACCCAAAGGCAAGTATACAATTGACACAAAATAGGGCAGTAAGCTTGCTTAAATAGGGTTGTAATCATGTGAGCTGAATGCAGGTGATTTGCAGCACAGAGCCAGCTCAGACTGACAATCACCACAACAACCTAGTAAAGGACAAATGCAGTGTGGAGATCGTAACAGTAGTTGGTGTTGTTGCATTTGTACAGTCTCATAGAATAAACTTGACTTGTTAATTGTACTATACAATAAATGGAGTAAAAATGAAAACTGCAAAGAACAATGGCAGAATTGCATTTATTCATTTAACCCGCTTCCCCGCCTGCCTGCAAGATTTAAAGTAACCGTCATTGTATTTTATGAATCAATAGAACACGCATACACCAAATAAAGTAAATATTTTTATATTCCGCTAATATGCTGATTTATTATTGTTTATTTTTTTTTCTCATTTTAGAATTTATTTAACTTTTTAATTCACTGCACCTCACTTTGTTATCTTAACCTTTCCGAAACAGACTGCGCTCTAGATTCTGTAAGTATAGATTGGATGTTCGTACTGATTTCTTATACATTGTGGTATACTTTTCATTTTCAATAAATGCATTTTTCTTTTTCTTAGCTATTTGAGTCCTTACTTCATGGTTGCTGCTCCAGCCTATGTTATCTGAATGTTGCAAGAAATGTGTATTCACACAGGTAATCTGACAATGTTAGCAGATTTTTCAATTTTCTGGACAATTCCACAACATAGAAATATTAAACCAAATCAGGTCTGACACATTTCACTGGTAGATTTAGGCAAATTGTCACTTTAGTGAGGAAGTAGAGGAACTCAAGTGCCAGCTAATAAAGGTAGCAATCCTAAAAGTCATAATTGACTCTTTAACCAGCCTTTTAATATGATTTAAGATTTGTGCCAGATCAGAGACCCAATCTGCAGATGCTGCGTTTCGAGGTGATTGTCCCTCATCAGTGCAGTGTGTGGGATTCTGATCTGGCTGTATGAGAGGCTAAGACGAGGTCTGGGGAAGTATCTATTCTCCTTGTGGAGAGCAATCTGCCTAGCAGCTGTAGAGACTTATGTCTGCAATGCTCCTTTGGGAAATATGCAAATTGTAACTTCAGTGAGGAAGTAGACGAACTATAATGCCACCTAATAAAGTTAGCAATCTTAAAAGTCATAATTAAATCTGTAATAAGCCTTTTAATGTGACTTATTATTTGTGCCAGATCAGAACCCCAAACTGCAGACGCTGCGTTTCAGGGTGACTGACCCTGATCAGTGTAGTGTGCGGGATTCGGATCTGGCTGTATGAGAGGCTAAGACAAAGGGAATTCTAAGGGAATAGCTATTCTCCTTATGGAGATCATTCTGCCTGCTGATATGAGGAGACTTATAGCCGCAATGCTCCTCTGGGAAATATGCAAATTGTAACTTCAGTGAGGAAGTAGACGACTCTAATGCCACCTAATAAAGGTAGCAATCCTAAAAGTCATAATTGACCCTTTAACAAGCCTTTTAATATGACTTAGGATTTGAAGGCTTCTCCACAAGGAGAATAACTATTCCCCCAGATCTGGTAAATTTGAAATGTCGGTCCACAGCTTCCATTAGTCACTACAAACCGAAAAGGCTCATCTGCTGTGTCTCACTAATAGCAGCGGACTACGCTGCCGCTGTGGAGCTTGTTAATCATCCAGCATCACACTTTCAATCTTGGATGCCGATCCAGTTGAAATAAATGAAGGAAGAGAGAGCTGTCTGCTCCCTCCTCCATCATTTTCCCTGTGCCTCTGATCTGACGTCTCAGTGTAGACCACATGCTGCAGAAACTGCACATTCCCTTAGAAATATGTTCCTTAAAATATTGGCTTACTGTGCAAAAGAGAAAAGAAGCTTTCATGCAGATCCATGAAAACAAAATGTAAGAAGATGCAGCTCAGAAAATGGCAACACAGTTCTTGCGGCAGGTGCGGGAGGAGGTCAGAGTCAGGTCCTTTTCAGACCTAGCGGACAAATTTGGGATTCCCCGATCCTCTTTCTTCAGATATCTGCAACTGAGACATTTTCTCGATTCCCTTGCCTTACCTGAGTTGAGCCTAGCTGACGTTGATGAGCCCTTGCACAGGTACTTTAAGTCATCTTCTCCTGGACTCCGTGGAGTCTCTACTGTATACAATGTACTGAATCTACTTAGGGGTAATGTGAAACTCCCTTATATGGTAAAGTGGGAGACCCGATTACAATTCACTACGGAACTCCAACAGTGGCAATGTGCAGCATCTCGCACGATGGCTTATTCAAAATGTATAGCACACCATGAACAATTAAAGAAAGTGCACATGGACTGGTATCTGACGCCTGAACGGATCTCTCGCTTCTCTTCATCCTTGACTCCCTCCTCTCTGTTGGAAGGGGTGTGGTCTTCTGGGTAACGCCCAACACCTCTGGTGGTTTTGCCCAAGAGTGTCAATTTTTTGGACCAAGGTGGAAGAGCTGCTTTCGGAAATTATGCGTTATCCGATAGACCTAAACCCAACCTTGGCATTGCTGGGCTTGGGTCTGGAGGAGTTTTCTTATTTACACAAACCAAGCATCGCTAACATTCTAATATCTGCTCGTGCCTGCATAGCAAGGCATTGGAAAGTACCTACCATTCCGTCCTAAGAAGAGTTGGTCAATTCTATTAATACTCATCTCCAACATGAACTTCTGCTTGCGCATGGCGCTAAACGGCGCTGCAAAATCTTATCCTGGTGGGATCCATGGATCTTGTCTCCGTATAACACAATTGTGGTTGATTCCCCAGGGTGAACGCGCCCGCACACTAAGGTGTCGAACTGACATTTCCTTACATTTTACTATGTTGTTGATATCCAGACTGTGGCTTTATTCCTCCTGATACCTATTACTTTCCATTGAGATGATAATCTCTGTTCCCACCCCTTTCCATCCCCCCTTCCCCTTTCTTCCTCTTAGCCATTCCAACTTTTCTCCCCCCCTCTTCCTTTCTTCTTTATGGTTACTTCCCAATATTTCTGTTTTGGCAGACCATTTGGTCTTGTAACTGTTAACTGCTTTGCTTTACGATGTATTGCAATGAATATTCTTTGTTACGCTTGAAATCTTCAATAAAAAACTATTGTAGTAAAAAAAAGAAAATGGCAACACCATCCACATTTTTTTAAATTATTTTTTTCACAATTTTTTTGTATTTTTTTCACCATTTAAAAAATATATATTTTTTAAATAAAATGTAAAAAAAAAAGCGCAAAACAATTACATATTTGGTATCACCATTGTCTTACTGACCTGGAGAATTACGTTGCCAAATAATTTTTATTGTACAATGAATGTGAAAAAGCAAAGCCAAAAATACAGTGGTAAAATTAGCCCAGTTCTGAGACTGAAGGACGTACATTGAGAAGTGCCTAAGATACTGTGCGAGCCGGCACGTCATAAATAAGGTCACTGGATGCCACAGTAGACCTGAGCGGCATTGGAAATGTTACAATATGCTGAATTGTGATTATTGTAATACCTTCTCTACACACATTACTGATTGCTAACAGAGAAGACCTTTAGGCTGGAAATACACTGTCCAATTGACAAGCGAGTTACTCACACGAAACTCGGATGATTCACCCAGCACGACCTCTGCCTCTTTGGACGGGATACTGTCTGTGGTATGTTTTTCTATGTAGCTCCACCGCTCCTGTCCAGAGAAGGGGAGGCCATCCTGGGTGAATGATCCGATACTCGTGTGAGTAACTTGCATGTCACATGGACAGTGTGTTTCCAGCCTTAAGCTGAGTCTAAATAGACATTCAGCCATGACAGGCCTGAAGCCCTGGTTAGGCCTCTGGCTGCTATGGCAATGCAGCAGTGTTAGACCCTGTGATCAATTTTAGATTATGTCACTTTTCATTGTAAGTTTATACATTTTAAACTGTTAATACGGTAATTTATTCTGATTGTTTAGTCTTTTACTTATTTTGCAGAAAAGTGAAAGATATATCTCCTTCGATCTCCATATTTCTAAGCCAGGCCTTATCTCTCAAACATCTTATTCTATCTGGGACAAAACTACCAACACAAGTGTTAAGGTATTTCTCTGTAATTTGTATTAATCTTCCCCAGACTGTCCTCTAGAGAAATATACTAATACTAATCATATGTACTTGCAATTTAGGCCGCTCTTACATGCCCGACAGTCACAGTGTGAGTACGAACCGCAGTGTCTAGACCGGCTGCTAGTCTCCTGACCCAAACTCAAATGACATCAAAGGTATCTGCGGCCTGCCTGGATATCGTGGGCCATAGTCAGGCTATGAATGTCTAACGTGTAAGACCAGCTACACTGAGTCAATTACCTTATTTGCTTAAAGGTGAACCTGTCAGCTAGTTTTTGCCCCCTAACCTATCACTACCTGTCCCTGCACCTTCCTAATACATCTCTAACCATCCCTGTCTAAGCTAAGACTGTTCTATAATGGTTTGGCAAAACAACTTTGTCACTTACATTTTCGTATGCTAATGAGTCCTCTCGACTACTCCATGTAGTCGCACTGAGCAGTCTCCAGGGCTCTGTCTCCCCCCTCGATGCTGGTATCATGCCCCGCTGGACGTGATAATAGATTTTCCAGGCACGCTCCCAGCTCTTCAGCTCAAATGTACCCCTTCTGTGTAGGAAGCCGCAGCAGCGTTATTTCTGCAGCTGTGCATTACGAATACTTCCGAGGTGCACTGAGTGGCTTCATAATGCTGAAGGCGCATGCTCAAAAGCCCTCACTGACAGTTCGCTGTTATGTGGTGCCATCAGTGAGGACTTTTGAGCAAGCTTGCACTCTGAGCATTATGAAGCCAATCAGTGCACCTTGGAAGTATTCGTAATACACAGCTGCAAAAATTACGGCACTGCGGCTTCATACACAGAGGGGGGACATTTGAGTTGAAGAGCCAGGAGTGCGCCTAGGAAATCTATTATCACATCCAGCATTGAAGGGGGAGGCAGAGCCCTGGAGACCGCCCAGTGTGACTACCTAGAGTTTTCGGGAGGACTCATTAGCATACAAAAATGTAAGTGGCAAAGTTGTTTTGCGTTTTGCACAACCATTATAGAACAGTTTTAGCTTAGACAGGGATGGTTAGAGATGTAGTAGGAAGGTGCAGGGACAGGTAGTGATAGGTTTGGGGGCAAAAATGAGCTGCCAGGTTCTGTTTAAAGAGATTTTACCACTATGATGGGGCTCTGAGGATACTGCTATGGCAATAAGCAAGTCACAAAGCATCTGAGGTAGTTGGACGTCTTGTGACTTGGTTGTCACAGTTGCTGTCCCTTCAGGGTCACAATGTGGCCCCAGTCAATTGTATTGTGCTGCAATGTAATAGCGACACCTAGCAAATGTTTGCCGTGCAACAGGTGTCATGGCCAAAGTTGCCCTGTAGCCTCAGCCGTAGAGTAACCAGGATTTTTTATACTCTATGTGACTACAAAGTACCAAATCGTTGCAGTGTGCAGTGTCATAACTTGAAACTTGTGGGCCTCAATGCAAAATATCCAACATGACTCCTAACTTTCCATTTTAATTTTTAATAGTATTTTGTCTTTCTAGATTGGCCTAAGGGACATTTTGAGCTCCTTAGACTACAGGGTTTGGGTGTGACTGCAACTCTTCATCCAGTATAATTACGGCCCTGACAGTGTGCAATGTGCATACAGTCAGGATTCCCCAGTATTTGCAGTCAAAGTTAGTGGTGAGGTGACTGAAAGTATATCATTGCCATAGTTGGGGTTATGTGCTGACTTGATCTAGTCTTCATACGACAGCAAATATGCAAATTGCATAATTCTGTTTATATAACTGCTCACTTGCACTGCGAATACTGGGAAATCCTGACAACGTGCCCATTGCATACTGTTAAGATTCCATAATCTGTAGTTACCTAGATTGACTGCTTCAGTTTGTCTTGAAAACCCCTTAAAAACCTTAGCCTTACTCCTTATACTTCATCCTCAGTCAGTATGTAATTCTGCCTGTCACCTGCTGATGAAAGAAAACACTCTTCATTTATATTCATCTATACATTTATTTATTTGCTAAAAAAAAGTATTTTTTTAATTGACATTTTGATTATATTATCATCATTATGTTTGTTTAATTCAGAGCAATTTTCCAAGGTTTGGCAAATAATGAGAAAATATCTGATCTTCATATGGACCTGAGCAATTGTGAGGTATGTTTAATAGTATTTACACACTTATCTGGTATAAACGGAATAAAAAATAAAGAGGTACGCTCACCTTTTTACGTTGTGTAACATAGAACAAGCGCTGCACTTAATAGGGAACAGCTACTACAGATACTTGAGTGCACAGAAAAATGTAGATGATACAGAAAACGGATAGAAGACGTGTGTCACATTCCCACCAGAGTCTACCCCAGGGGTCCCCAACTCCAGGACTCGAAGGCCGCACACAGTGCAGGTTTTCAGGATTTCCTTAGTAATGCACAGGTGATAATTGAAACATCTGCATTGGTGATGATTCCCTCCCCTGTGCGACCTTCAAGGCCAGGAGTAGGGGACTCCTGGTCTACTCCATCAACATCTGCTTCTGTCACCAAGCACCGCCATATTCACCCTGTAGGTGGTGCTGGTGATAGAGGAAAAGTAAATGGACTTGCTGAGCTTTCGCTGATCAGAGGTTCTAAGGATAGAGTGGCTGGGAGCTGCTGTACTTCAGACTGAGTACTGGATGTGTGTGTGCTGTCCAGCTGAAGTCATTAACTCCTAAGCTTCAGTCCAATGAAAGCACCACACCCTACAAATACCTTCAGCTGCATGCTGGAAGCTTCCAGAAATAACTTGTAGTTTCCTTGACTTGTGTTTTTCCTGTTCTGCCCCAATGTGTTTTTTTTGGATGCTTCTTCTGCCTCATGATTTTGACCTGCCATCTTGGTTTTGACCTGGCTTCCTGGCTACACTAATGGATCCTGATTTTGTCTTTTTCCTGACCTTCCGGCTTTGACCCTGCTTGGTGACATTCCTTTCTCTGGACTGCAGCCCATCCATAGGCAGCTATGTCCTGGACCCTGTTGTCAATCCAGATCCTTGTAAAGGAATTAAGGTGTCAGGGTTTCTTGGGGTTCTGCCTAATAGAGCGGCTTGTGTCTAGTCTGTTTGAGATAGCCCTTTTGTGCCATTTGCCTCGGAGGACAGATGTCATTACGTGTTCACTCCGTGTTCCTTTCCTAAGGAAGAGGCTTCTAATGGCTTTGAAATGCGAATTAATAAAAACCATCATCTCCACTGGTGTGTTTTGGATCTTCCTTGGAAATACTTCAGAGGCAGCACCGAGTGAACATTTTTTCTGTCCTTTTTCTGTAATTCTATTTACAATCATATTATATACATATAATAAAATGTAAAATAAGCATCCATGGTAATTTATAAACTTTAAAATGCTAGTTGTCTGGCATTTTATGGAAAACCCAGCATTTAGTAGACAAATTATTTTATTCCAATATTCCACATCATCATGACAACAAGTCAATTCCAAAGCTCACAGTTCTGTATTTGGTCAGTGTTCTGCATCTGTGGTTTTAACCACTTCACCACCTGGGAATTTTTTTCGTTTTTCATTATCGTTTTTTGCTCCCCTGCTTCCAAGAGCCATAACTTTTTTATTTTTCTTTCAATATAGACATATAACAGCTTGTTTTTTTGTGAGACAAGTTGTACTTTCAGATGCAATTATTTATGTTACCATATAGTATACAGGAAAATAGCAAAAAAAATTCCAAGTGCAGTGAAATAGCAAAATAAGTGCAATTACACATTTGTTGTTTTTTTTTTTAGTTGCCATGTTCATATTCACTATATGGTAAAACCAACGTAACGGTGTGATGCGGTGTGACGGGTCGGTATGAGTTCGTAGATACCAAACATGTGTACCTTTACTGGTATCTAAGTTGTCAAAAAAATTCTGAAGTTTGAGGGAAAAAAAAGAATCACACTTTTTGCGCCATGCTCTGCGACCCGTTGCATTCTCATTTTTTGGAATCTGGGGCTGTGTGATGACTTATTTTTTGTGTCTTGAACTGACATTTCTAATGATACCATACTTGGGTGGATGCGCTGTTTTGATTGCCTGTTATTGCATGTTATAGCAATGTTGCAGCGACCAAAAAAACCATCATTTTGGCGTTTGGACCTTTTTTCCGTTACTCAGCTTATGGCTCTCATTATTTGATATTATACCTTGATAGAGTGGGTGTTTATGAATGCGGCGATACCAAATGTGTGTTTTTTTAATTTTTTTAATACTTTTATTGTGAATGGGAGAAAAGGGGAGTGATTTGAACTTTTATGGATTTTTTTAACATGTTTTTAAAAACTTTATTTTTCAATTAATTCTTATTTTTACACTGCCCCATAGAGAGGCACCCTGCTCCACAGTCCAATCGCTTCTGACAGGTACCGATGAGCTGCAGCACATCAGTATCTTATCAGAAGTGCAGACGTTGAGTAGTCGACAGTGCCTGCCAACCACGCACTGGAAGTGCTCCATGACAGCATCCGGGGTCAAGCCAGGATCTTATTGCGGGATCTCCGATGCAGGCGGGGAATGGAGCGTTCCCTGCCGCGTCACCTTTGGATCCCGCTGTCAGTGATTGACGGCAGGATCCAAAGGGTTAACAGCACCAATCGGATCTGATCGGTGCTGGAAGCCCAACATGTCAGCTGATGAGATCAGCTGAGATGTCAGGAGAATAATGTGAGCTCCGCGCCAGAGCTCACATCAAACCCTGGTAACCGGCCCATGACGTCCTCCTACGTCATGGGTCGTGAAGAGGTTAAGCTAATGTTTCTGCAATGTATTTTCTGTGCGTAGGATACATTGCTGCACTTGGAATTAATTTAAACATGGATGCAACTGTGGCACTCCTGCGGGGGATTGCCACTGGACCCACTGGTTCAGGGAGGGATGTACACCTTGGCACACACAGCATCCAACACCTTCCACACCAGACCTGGAGGGGGAGTCCTACTTGCTACCTTAAGCAAGATCCCCTATAAGGATCCAGGCCTGAGGGGAGGAGTCAGTCAGTCTGCAGTCTGCAGTGAGTGAGTACAGAAGGAAGTAGCTGGTTGCTGGGACCAAGCCAGGCTCAGAACCAGGAAAGCGACCCAGCTGAGCAATGCCCTAGGGATAGGGACGGAGGCCAGTGGAAGAAGTAGGAAGAAAGGAGAAGGGAACATACCTGGTATCCCTTTGGCCCACCCGGACACTGGAGTCCAAAGTTGCTATTCATCTAAAGTGTAGCAGAGAAAGCCTGGACCAACCAGGAGGATTTAGTCCCCCTGAAATTACACCAATTGAGACACCAAACCTGACCAAGCATAGGACCAGGGGCCCGAGAGGAGAATAGGGATCCTCACAGCAAGGTCCTCATTGTCGGTTATGGAGTAGCACCCTGAGAGGGAGAAAGAGCGACAAGTTCAGTTACAGGCAGAACTTACCCCAATCACTGCACACATTAACAGAGGCGGCCTCGCAACTCTCCAAGGTAAACGTCCCAAACTGCACCGAAACCTGGTTATCCTCCTGGACCGTACTTGTTACCAGACATCAGTAAAAAGGTACCAAAACAAAGACTATTGTGTGTGTGTGTGCCTGCTTCACCGCCGCCGCCTGCAGCATTCACAGCAGATCCACCACTACTACTCCCCTCATCCACTCTGCTGCCCTGAGGTAAAGCACCGCCTGTGGGGAGCTGTACTACCAAAGCTGCATTCCCATCACCTCATCAGCGGCTGGCCGCAGCGCTGGTAGCCCTATTGCCAGGTGCCACAGGTGGCGTCACATTACAAATCCCCCATCATCATCACCCCCACCCTGCCACTGAGGGTCCAGGGCACAGAACTGGGAACCGACCAGCCGTGATCCCCACCAAAGTGAACCCCTGTCCCGGTATCTGAGTACCTCCTACCCTGTCGACCGACTCAAAATATTCTGACCAAGAGTAACCAGGGAATAAATGAGACTAGCACTGGTATTAAATATAATTCTATTGTCACTTATGTATGGAGACATTGTGCTAGAGAGAAAATAACAAGCAAGGGAGCTTCATGGGGCTGTAATTCTGTAAAAATGAAGTTGATTGACACGAAAGAAAAATAGTTTATGTGGTCATCTTTTTCTGTTGCCAAGAGGCACAACATCTATTAAGTGAGACAAGGTGCAAATATCACCGGAATTTCTCAACTAGAGAAATGACATGACTCATTGGCTCTTTTGCTGATTTATATATGAAATTAAGTCTCTGGATACTAACACATTTCGGGCATGCAATGGCCTGTTCTTCGGAAAGAAAGATTGTAGATCTCAATAGAAACACACATAATTATAAGATAAACAATAGATGCATAAACACTGGTGATTTGGTCTCTTAGCGTGTTGGGGGACAATCAAATAGTAATGAGATTGAGGCAAACAGGCACATTTTTCCATAAAATAAAGTCCAGCAGTTTATAAAGACATCATAAACTGCATACAGTGCACAGTTCATTTACATCAACGGAACATTAGTGACATACCAGTCTGTTCCAAAAGCGGATATACCTGCCGGGCAGTATTTACATAGTCTCTTTTAGGCACATGGTTACCTTAAGGTGCTGTCACACAGCACGATCTGGCCAGCGATGTCGGAAGCGATGCGCGGGAGCCCGCTCGCTTCCGACATCGCTGGCCAGCTGTCACACAGCATCGCTGCGGCCGGCGATGTCGCAGCGACGCGGGCGGTGACATCGCTCGCTGGGCTGGGCTCAGCCCAGCGAGCGATCCGCAGCAACGCTGCGGTATAGGCTGGACCGCCGCCGACATCGCTCTGGCGATGTCACACGGCGCGATCCAGCCTTATCGCGGGTCGCCGGTTGCCAGGTTTATGGTTCTTCCCGTAAACCTGGCAACCTGCGACCAGCGATAAAACGCGGTCGCGCCGCTCATTTACACAGCGCAACGTCGCTAGCGACATCGCTGATACGTCACTTTTTCGGCGATGTCGCTAGCGACGTCGCCAGGTGTGACAGCACCTTTACAGGAGCTATTCCCAGCTCTATTCACTGATTCCTGCCAGTCCATCATTCAGGAAATTGCCTCTCTGGGATCACAGACACCTGTCAGTTCCAGATCCTCAGCAGAACTGTGGAATCCTGAATACCCCTGTCATCTCCTCATCGTGTACCTTCCAGGACGCCGGCCATTTGCATGCTTCCACACCAGGTGTGTTCCAGGGCAACAGTTGCTCTAAGCACCAACAACGAGCCCTCACAGGTTCCTTCCAGGGCCCCAGCTGGTCCCAAGCAAGAGAGGGGTCCCATGGTCCCTGAACCTCATGCATTCCAAGAAACCGCCGGCTCCTAATCATGACAACAGAGATATTACCTCAGACCCTAGGTGTGTGAGGAATCATCTCTCTAGCCAGACACTCCCCTATCTTTTAGTTCACCTGCAGTCTAGCACTTGGAATGCATTACCTGAACATGTGCAAACTCAAGTTCCCAGCATAATGCATTACTTAAACTTGCTGAACTACAAGTTCCAGCATACATATTAGCAATGCAGCAAGCCGCTGCATCACAACACACAAAAAAAGAAAACATTACATGCATAAATCAATAACTCCACTTTTGCGGATGAGTGGAGTTGTGCATGCACCACATATAATTATTGAGGATGCCAGTGTTGCGTTTGTAGAGCATTAAGTCATTCTTCTGACAGCAACCACTACTATATGTACATAATGTAAAACAGCATTCTGCTACAAAGTCACTGCAAATGATACCAAAACAGATGTTTAAGACTCTTCAAGAAAAGCTCATCCAGCCTTTTCCTAATGCACCTTTTGCTTTAAAAAATATATTTTTATTGAGAGCTCAGTCCACAATGATGTCTTTTTTTTCGTGCCGTATCGAGCACTGCATTATCATTAAAATTATAGTCGGTGTCAAAAGCAGTTTGGAAAAAAACAGTGCCATGTTTGTACCACTCATATGCTATGCATTGCAATTATTAATTCATTAATTTTTAATAAATACATTGCCATTGTACATTTTTTTTAACTTTCAAAAGTACCGTATATCCAGTTTTGAAAAAAAAAAAAAAACTCTCACCAGCCTGCAGTTCACTTAAGAAAAGAATATAAAGTTCTTTACTTACCCTGTCTAGGGTCCAGCGCTGAGTCCCCACTTCACCCAGTAATGTTACATCTACGGCACTAAAGCTAAAAACTGAGCTCAAAGATAGATGGCACAAGCCACTCAGAATTGTTGAGTTCAATTATTGTCTGCAGTGCTGTCGACATGTGGTCAGTACTGCAGACATTAAGGGTACCTTTACACGTCGCAACATTGCATGCAATTTCACTTGCAACTTACTGGCTGCAGTGAAATCATGGACACATTGTTACATTTGTACACAGCAACAAAATAGAACAATGTGTCCATGATTTCGCTGCAACCAGTAAGTTGCAAGTGAAATTGCATGCAATGTTGCGACGTGTAAAGGTACCCTAACAGACAGAGGGAGAGTGAGTGAAGCGGATATTGTGTTTTTGGCTGTTTTCTAGGGTGAAAAATAAATTGCATAAGGCAGCCTCTATCTAAACTGAATGCAATACTGATGACATGTAGAAGAATCCATATTTTGTGGTAGAACTATACCATTGTGATGGAATTGAAGTTAATAAAAGTAATTTTTTTTCATTTTAATTTCTGTAGACATTTTGTAAAGACATTTTTTTATTGTTTTTCTAAGCTCCGCTCATCTGGTGCACAAGTGATGCAGGACATGATATTTGATGTCAGTTGTGTGAGTTCACTGGATATATCTGCAAATGGTAAGTAGTGTACAAGAATGTAAGACTCCTTTCACATCTGCGATTCTGTCCGGATCCGGCAGATCTGGACAGAAAACTGCATCTGCCGCCTAACGGTAAAAAACGCGGTCAGATGCATTTTTTTTCGTGACCGCAACTGCTGCAAGTGCCAGATCACAGCAATACCACACTTGCTGCACGCCCCATAGAGAATGCATGGGGCTTGCCGCAAGTGCGGCCATTAGGCGGCAGATGCGGTTTTCTGTCCGGATCTGCCGAATCCGGACTGAAACGCAGATGTGAAAGGGGCCTTAAATAAACATTTGTCTAGTTGATATTAGATAAAGAGTATGTACCCTAACTGGGGTATACTGAGGAGACAAGATCTAAGTACAGTAAGTATAAATATACTGAATACAAAGTTTGGATGCTGTTCACCTGGTAGTAGTCTCGGTACACAGCTTATTGATCCCCTGGGGGACCCAATGTCCTCTAAACCCGTTCAGTATGCAGCACACTTCTGGTTCATACAGGTGCCCCGGAAGAAACCCGTCAAGCATGGATAGGGATGAGGATCCAGAGTGTATTTATTAATACGGTCATCACAATTAAAAGTCCAAGTTCAACGCATTTTGGCTTCTTATTTCAGAATAAGCTTTCCGCAAGTACAGTACATATTTAGACTTTTAATTATGATGACCATATTAATAAGTCCTTTGATGTGGCATTGACCTCATCCTATTCAGAAGTACCACAAAATACACTCTGGATTCTTATCCCTATCCCTGCAGTTGATATTATAATTGGCTGATGGATAAACAATGTCAGGTGTTTATGGGGTGGAACGGACTCATATTGGGCTACCTATCAGTATTGGAGTATTTCTTTCAAATATGTTTGCAGCTAATTTTATTCTCAGGTTATGTAGAAACATGACAACATTTGCTGATAATAATGAACTGTAAATTGCAACTAGTACATAAGAGAATAATAATACATCATTGTATCTTACAATTTCCGGAAGAAAACTTGGTGGGGATGTTGTATATACATATTTACTGATGAGTAATCACATACTACTATTGTTCACTAAATGGTGGACTATCAACTTTACATTTTAAACTAGCGTCCGGTAGCTGCCGCCAAAGCCAATAAAGTTATAGGATGAATCAAAAAAGGTTTGGATGAACTGTAGCACCTGGCAGCAGCCACTAGACAATGTAAGGAGCTATTATGCTTCATTGTAGACACGGTTTACATCTGAAAAATAGCCGATCTGCAGGTGTGCCTGGGGTCAGACCCCCCCAAAATGTCCTAATGACTACCTATCCTACAAATTATTCATCAATAAGCAAGTCCAGGATATCTCCTTAAAACTTAGTAATCAGTGTCAGACTGGCATGGCAAGGGCCCACCGAAACATTGAATCTAATGGTGTACCTGCAGATGTTACATTATCCTATTTCACACATTTACTCATATTTCTATATAGTAATTAACTGAATAGTTTGCTGGATGAAAGATAAGATGCTGTTTTTGTCAATACATAGTGGATCAATGGTATTGGGCCATTTACTGCTTATGTTGGGGTTTAAGAGTCTTATTCATGCACAAGGGCCCACCGAAGATTCACCACTTCCCCGGCTGGCCAGTCTGAGCCTGTTGGTAATGATTTCTTTTTTCCTGTAGATTTTAACTCTGAAATGGTAACGCTGATATTATCAGTTGGAAGAAGCAAATCCATAAAACATTTGTCTCTAGGCAAAAACTTCAATTCAAAGTTCAAGTGAGTCTTATACATTTATATATTTAATAAGGTAATTCTCTTCTGTGGTTGTCAAAGAGCAAGTTATGTACGTACATACTCACACCTGGGTATAGTGACGAATAAACCCTATAATGCTACAGTCACACCTACACCCTACTGGTTCCTGTACAGACTAGAATATCCCCAGCCACACAACTAAAAACCACAACTCGGATTTGGCTCCCTGAAAGGCCATTGAGCGGTTTCTCGTTCTTCCTGAGGAACCCGAGGGGAGGTCGTTACACACAACTAACCAAGAGAAGTAAAGTGTGCAGAGGTAGACAGAGAAACAAGGTAAGAATAATTAAAGCATGTCCAACGAGGTGGGGGGAGAATAATGAATGGAAGCAAGACAAATCTCCCACTAACTTAACAAAGGAAAGGTGTTGGGATGGTAAATAAGAAAACACAGAGCAATAACAGCTGGTCTCTGCCTAGAAGGCAAAATCCATAGTTTCAGGGCTGTAACTCCTTAGCTAAAATCCACCTAGAAATATAGCCAACAAAAAAGACTGGTGTAAGGCAAGTATAAATAGCCGCACCCAACCTGTGATAGGACAGAGAAAAATAGAAATGTGAGAACACCTGACTAATAGCAATGCAAGGGAAGAAAATCAAAGATAAGAGAACCATCAGCAGTTGGATAGAGACCAACCAGGCTGTGGTTCAGGAAGAATAGTCCATCCAAGTTATTTAATAGAATTGCTTAAAGGGATCCTGTCACCTCCAAAACGCCTCCTAAGCTAGCAAAACATGTCCCTGCACCATCCTATCACTAATCTCACACTCCTTTTGTCTCCTAAAAGTATCCTGTGAAAGTGCATAAAAACGTTTTAATACTTACTCATTAGTGATTATAATTAGCAGTGACTATATTCTTTAGTCACCAAGGCGGGCTGTTTTGCAGCTCCAGGATCCACCCTGTCTCTGTGTGTTCTGCTGTGATGTGCTGGCTTTACCCTCCTCCCCTCTTCATCACTCACAGAATGCAAATCATTAGTCCTGCCTTCAGTTTCAGTTTCACAGCAGCACAGACAGAGAGAGGCTGGATCTTCGAGGCTGCAAAACAGCCCGCTCTGGTGACTAAAGAATATAGCCTCTGCTAATTATAATCACTAATGAGTGAGTATTAAAACGTTTTGCTCCACTTTCACAGCATGCTTTTAGGAGACAAAAGAATTGTGAGATTAGTGATGGGAGGCTGCAGGGACATGTTTTGATAGCTTAGGAGGCGTTTTGGAGGTGACAGGATCCCTTTAATGCAAGTTTATTTTGCTAGTTCTACACACCCACAACTCACAGTGCAGTCATATTTTAATTTAAGCTACTCTATTCATTAATAAATGTGTGTATTATGTTTATATTTATTTAATATATTTAAATTAATTTATTATTTCTATAATCAGCTTCTAAATACATTCTCACTGCCAACACTATTTTTGGACTAGTGATAGTATAGATAAGAGTTTGTTACTCAGTTTTTCATTTTTTTTAGAAGTGTCCATTAATACATTTTATCTATTTTAGCACTTCTGTCACCGATATTCTTCACCGAGTTGTTCAGCTGCTGCAGGATGATGACTGTGTATGTATTTAATAAGCACTACAAGAACACCAGAAATTTTATATTGATTTCTTTTGCAATTCTTGTTGGATTAGTCTTTGCTATTTAATATATTGTCTAGGTCTATAATTACATAACACAGGACACACATTATTGGCCGAACATTTCCACAACTGCCGATCCCTAGAAACTTACCCATTGTTCTATTCAGTCTTCTCAGGAATCCTGTTTTTTAGTGACTACTTTTTCAAACTCAAATAAATTTGAAGTTTTTATAAGCGCAATGTCACAAGGATACTACTGGTTTCTCTGGTAGTTAACCTGGAAATAGATTGCAAATGCCTGCAGACATCCCCAGCAAAACATAAAGGGGTAATCCTGGATTTTTATTTTAATGTCCTTTTCCTTAAAGGGCTTGTGTCACAAACAAATGTACACTTTAATTAACTTATCTTAGAATAAAAATAAATTCCACAATTGGATGTGTTAAAAAAATGTTCTTGTCCCAAGATATTCTTATATATGTGCCCCTGTGTAATGGATGTGGCCGATCATGAAGGAACATGTGGGATATACCACAGCTCCTGAGTAGGGGAGGAAGTAAGAGTATACAGACATTACAAAATTCACTGGCGAATCCTGAATTTATGTATAAAATCTTCAATCCTTATTTTTCCATTAAAATTTAGATAGGCAGTGGTACATCTCATACACGTTTCTGGCATAAACGCCCTTACTCATCGAGACCAAACACAGACATTACAGCCAAGATCATAAAATATGAGAGTATACAGACATTACAGCCAGGATCACAGAATATAAGAGTATACAGACATTACAGCCGGAGATCACACAATATAAGAGTATACAGACATTACAGCCGGAGATCACACAATATAAGAGTATATAACATTACAGCCGGTGATCACAGAATATAAGATACATTACACGATCACAGATAAGAGTATAACATTACACGGAATCACAGAATATAAGAGTATACAGACATTACAGCCGGGGATCACAGAACATAATAGTATTCAGACATTACAGCTGGGATCACAGAATATAAAAGTATACAGACACTACAGCCAGGGATCACAGAATATAAGAGTATACAGACATTACAGCCAGGATCACAGAATATAAGAGTATACAGACATTACAGTCAGGATCACAAAATATAAGATTATACAGACATTACTGCAGCAATTGCAGCAAAAAAACTGTAGAAAAAAAAAGCTAAATTGTCTTGGCCTAAAATTATTATTTTTTTAACTTTCCTTGCTTCACCTAAATGCGCTTTAATAATTTGTGTGTATTATAGTGTATGCTTGTTTCTAAAAAAATATTTCTCATATTATAATAATAATATTAATAATCATCATTGTCATTAGATATGCTGCTGGAATTGTTACACACAGATAGAGCTGGATGATCTGGACAGAAAAAGAAGAAAACTAATGACAATTAGTGATGGGCAAACCCTCCGATGTTCAGCTTTTTTTTAAAAGTGCGGGTTTGGGGTTGAAAGTGGCTCGAACTTGAGTCCGAACCCTGAACTCAATATGTAAAGCTATGGGATGGAGGCTAGGAGGGTGTAAAAGAAAGAAGATAGTTATTAAACAGTACTATACTTATTGGCATCCACTCGCTTGTACTTCCGGGCCCGCTCATTAAGTTCTGGATATTCATTGCAGAGGGACCCAACAGCCAATCACAGATGCTGTCACAGAGATTGGCGCACGAAAACCATTATGTGGTTTTTGCCGTGAATTTCATGCTCTTTTGGTGCAATTTTGGGACAAAACTGCATGCATTGTGGTCAATGTGTAAGAGTGCGTTCACACACTGCGTATTTGCTGCGTTTTTGTACACAAGTACTGTTGCAGTTTTTGTAGCCAAAACCAAGAGTGGCTGGTTAAAACCAGGAGTGGAACAATCAGTGGAAAGTCTAAGGGTACTGACACACATCCGTGAAACTCGGACATTGCATGAAAATCGCATGGCAGTTGGACCAATGTTAACCAATGTTTGAGAGCACATTTCCGAGTGTCTGGCATTTTTTTCCTCGTCAGGAGGAGTCAGTCGCAAGATGCTGCGATTTCATGCAAGTGTCGGACGAGACTCGCCAATGCAAGTCTGTGGGTCCGACAAAAATCATGGACTACACACACAGACAGCACAGGGACAGCGTAGGGAGAGCGATTTTAACATTGATTTTCTCGCAGAGATAAGAATAGACAGGAAAGAATAAGTAGATCGGGTTCACCTGTCTCCCGCTGATACTTCCAGGGCCGCCCATTAAGCTAATTACATATTCACTGCACTGTCAGACAAACAGCCAATGAGAGAAGCTCACACTGTTTGAGAGCTTCTGTGATTGGCTTTTGTAGTCAGAGTGCTTTTTCCTCAATTTGGACAGTGATTCTGCTTGGTTGTAATACAAATTAGTGTATGGCAACCAACCTGGCGTTATAGGGTGTTTAATTAATAAATATTAAAAAATAAAATGCGTGGGGCTTCGCAGTAATTTTAAGTTTAGCCTGATGAAGACAAACAGCTGTGAGATGACAGAAGAAAGAAGACCAGGAGGGCTGTAAAGGGAGTAATAAAGATGGAGTCCCTAAGGTTGTCTGTGTCTTTATTTCTAATAAATTACTTTTTTCTCTGTGTGGTGTTTTTTTAACCCTTTATTAGAGATATTTAATGGCCGGGTCAAACTTGGCCTGACATTAAGAATCTCAGGCTTAATACCAGCTTGTATAACAAAGCTGGTATTAACCCCTTTATTACCCAGCGTGCCACCACCACTAGGGCCGCTGGAAGAGCCTGGTAAGGTGCCTGGAAATGGCCCTTATTATTGCACCATTTTCAGGGGCAACTGTGGGCTTTTGTTCTTTAGCGTGGGGGGGTTCCTATAACAATGAGCCCTCACCCCACTGGGAATACCAGCCCTCAGCTGCCTGGTTTTACCTTGACTGGCATTGAAAAATAGTGCATTTTTTTTTGCAGGCCAAGGGAAGATTAGGCAGCTGAGGGTGGCAGCTCACAGTTGTCTGCCTTCATCGAGGTAGACTTAAAATTGCTGCGAAGCCTCACACATTTTTTTTTCAAATACTTATTAATTAAACACCCTATAACGCCAGGTTGGTTGCCATACACTAATGTGTATGGCAACCAAGCAGAATCACTGTCCAGAGGAAAAAAACTGACTACAACAGCCAATCACAGAAGCTCTCACACAGTGTGAGCGGGAGACAGGTGAACCCTGTCTAGATATTCTACCATCTATCTGTCTATTATATTCTATTTATCTATTCTGTCAACTCTTTTCTCACTTTATAAAGCATGAGAAATGCCATGTTAAAATCGCATTACACATGGACAACACACTGACAGCACTCGGATGTGATCCAAGAAAAATGTCAGACAGTCGCATAGCAGTTGGATGCAAAACGGAGCAAAAATCGGATGACACTCGTCCAACTCTCGGATACGTGAATCGTATTTAATCACCCACTGCTGGTTTTAATCAGCCACTCCTGGTTTTGGCTACAAAAACTGCAAGAGCACTCGTGTAAAAATACGCAGCAAATCACCAATGCACCCTTTAATTTGCATCTGAATGTGGTCCCAGCGGTAATCGGCACAAGCCAGATGAATGTGGTCCCAGCGGTAATCGGAAAACAATTGGAGTTGACAAAATAACAATCTATCAGCTGCAAAAGCCACCCTACTGGGCTCTGCATGCATCATTTGCCGATAGATCACGCAGTCCTAGACACTTGGGAAGACACTTGGGAAATGTCAGACTAGTGATTTAATACAAAATCCAGCATAATGATCTTATTTTCTGTATGTAATTGTAATAATAATAATAATCATATTATTATATCACCTAAAGTTTTTTTTACTTATTTTATTCCCTTTAAATTTAGACAATTAATTCTCTGTCTCTGGCCGATTCAAGATTGAAGTCAGGCATCCATGTTATCCTGCACGCCCTGAGGACCAGCAACAACCTCACCAAGCTAGATATAAGTGGAAATGCAATGGGGGACCCCGGAGCAAAACTTTTGGCAAAAGCTTTACACATTAATAGAAAACTCAGGTGCGTGACGACCCCCTTATCATAAGTAATATCATTATATCATAATTCATCATCTAACATTAGATTTAACCCTTTTTTAAAAATGTTTAACTACCTTTACTTTTTTTAGTCCCTCACTTTATGGCACTGTACAATACGCTGCAATACTCGCTGGTGCAATGTTCATGTATTGCAATATATTATGGTTTTGGTCTTCGTAATGAATACATGGCCTTCCATTTGCTGGTATAGAAATGCAATTACGGTATTTTATAATATCGATGTGAGGAGCACAAAGTGAAAAAGAGGTTAAAATGCCACATTGATCTGTAAAATACAGACAGCACCCTACATATATGGAGCGAGCATTGCCCCATACATACAGTTGTGGCCAAAAGTATTGACACCCCTGCAATTCTGTCAGATAATACTCAGTTTCTTCCTGAAAATGATTGCAATCACAAATTCTTTGGTATTATTATCTTCATTTAATTTGTCTTCAATGAAAAACATACAAAAAGAATTGTCCTAAAGCCAAATTGGATATAAATCCACACCAAACACAAAAAGGGGGGTGGACAAAAGTATTGGCACTGTTAGAAAAATCATGTGATGCTTCTCTAATTTTTGTAATTAACAGCACCTGTAACTTACCTGTGGCACCTAACAGGTGTCGGCAATAACTAAATCACACTTGCAGACAATTGACATGGATTAAAGCTGACTCAACCTCTGCCCTGTGTCCTTGTGTGTACCAAATTGAGCATGGAGAAAAGAAAGAAGACCAAAGAACTGTCTGAGGACTTGAGAAACCAAATTGTGAGGAAGCATGAGCAATCTCAAGGCTACAAGTCCATCTCCAAAGACCTGAATGTTCCTGTGTCTACCGTGCGCAGTGCGATCAAGAAGTTTAAAGCCCATGGCACTGTGGCTAACCTCCCTAGATGTGGACGGAAAAGAAAAATTGACAAGAGATTTCAACGCAAGATGGTGCGGATGGTGGATAAAGAACCTCGACTAACATCTAAACAAGTTCAAGCTGCCCTGCTGTCCGAGAGTACAACAGTGTCAACCCGTACTATCCGTCGGTGTCTGATTGAAAAGGGACTGTGTGGCGCCCCGCACTGAGTGCGTCACAGGAGGGTATTGCAGCCATAAAAGCAGCAGCAATATTCTCTGACCCAGCAATCACACAGTTAACTCAGAGATCCATACCCTGCATGCATCACCTAGCATAGAGGGCCAATCAGGTCCTGGTGGGCGGAGTGCAAGGGTAGTGTGTAGTGGAAGTTTAAGTTCAGGGCAGA
The DNA here is from genome assembly GCA_033576535.1 of Allobates femoralis. NCBI lineage: Eukaryota > Metazoa > Chordata > Amphibia > Anura > Aromobatidae > Allobates > Allobates femoralis. Next base: position 60,826,943 of record JARQOC010000010.1, on the reverse strand, counting down.
ACAGTCTGCAACAGTCTGCAAGAATGTAGAGTTGGAGAGTTGGAGTCGGAGATTGCAACAGCAACCTAGAAGACCTCTGCAACTTAGGAGAGGGGGTTGCACAGTCTCGTGCGGCCCCCTGGCCACCTTCTACCGGCCATCTCCCTACCGTCACCACGGTTGAGCACCATTACTCCCGGTGCATCACCAACCGATCTATGGGCATCAAAATGCGGGCTCAAAATCATCCCGTGCCCATCTACAGCCGGTTTGCTGGTACCGAAGCTAGCAGCAGTTCAGCTCTGCTATGCGAACCAGAGGAGTGGAGGGATCGCTTTACAGGAGCACCCCACCATCGCCAAATCCAGTCGTCTAACCAGCGGTGTACCCACCAAGGGACCCAAGGCTCCCCAAAGCATCCGGAACGCATACCCCGGATAGGGCATTCAAGCAGCCTCCCTGTACCTGATCTGGTATTCCTGGGCGACAACGGCACAGCACTTAGATAGAATGGAGGAACACCGCGGATCTCTGAGAACACACTGGTCATTGCTGAGTCCACCCGGTCCACTACCTACAAACTGTATACCATGTATTGCCTGCTGGTTACAGTAAAGAACCCGTTACAGAGACTTACAGTGTCCGTGCCTTCTTATAAACTGTTCATCCGTATGCTAAGGTAACCGCAGCTGCCTCACGACATCTTGTGCAGCTTCTGGCTCCAGGGATCACCGCTCAGCCTGTGGGGAGCATTCCATCTTGCTGCATTCCATCCCTCGGAGGCCCCGCAGCGTCGGTAAGATTTACCGAATCTCTCATAGGTGGAGTCACGACAAATTAACCCCTTAATCTGTTCCCACAAGACGTCTCTTCTTTTTGATCTGCACTCAACCGGGCCCCACTACCGGCAGTCGCGGTCCACCCGTGACAAGGAGGAAGAAGCAAACGCCTGTCTAAACCGGAGTCCCGGCCACGGTGAGTCAACTGTATGGTAGGATACCCAGGAAGACCCCACTTCTTACCCCGAGACATAAAAAAGGCAGGCTGGAGTTTGCCAAAACTTACATGAGAAAGCCTAAAACGTTTTGGAAGAATGTTCTCTGGGTAAAGGCATCAACAGAGTTTTCAGGAGAAAAAAAGAGGCATTCAAAGAAAAGAACACGGTCCCTACAGTCAAACATGGCAGAGGTTCCCTGATGTTTTGTAGTTGCTTTGCTGCCTCTGGCACTGGACTGCTTGACCGTGTGCATGACATTATGAAGTCTGAAGACTACCAACAAATTTTGCAGCATAATGTAGGGCCCAGTGTGAGAAAGCTCGGTCTCCCTCAGAGGTCATGGGTCTTCCAGCAGGACAATGACCCAAAACACACTTCAAAAAGCACTAGAAAATAGTTTGAGAGAAAGCACTGGAGACTTCTAAGGTGGCCAGCAATGAGTCCAGACCTGAATCCCATAGAACTCCTGTGGAGAGATCTAAAAATGGCAGTTTGGAGAAGGCACCCTTCAAATATCAGGGACCTGGAGCAGTGTGCCAAAGAAGAATGGTCTAAAATTCCAGCAGAGCATTGTAAGAAACTCATTGATGGTTACCGGAAGCGGTTGATCGCAGTTATTTTGGCTACAGGTTGTGCAACCAAGTATTAGGCTGTGGGTGCTAATACTTTTGTCTGGCCCATTGTAGGAGTTTTGTGTGAAATGATCAATGTTTTGCCTTTTGCTTCATTCTCTTTTGTGTTTTTTTATTGAAGACAAATTAAATGAAGATAATAATACCAAATAATTTGTGATTGCAATCATTTTCAGGAAGAAACTGAGTATTATCTGACAGAATTGCAGGGGTGTCAATACTTTTGGCCACAACTGTACACATGCAAGAGCATCTCAATGCATTAGAATATCATCAATAAGTTACTTTATTTGCGTAATTCAATACATAAAGTCAAATAGATATATTATATAAAGTCAGTACACACAGAGTGATCTATTTCATTAGTTTATTTCTCAATCAGAAATAGGTTAATTATAACAAAGATCACTTTGGTGTATCTAGGGTTGTGTATACATTTTTCTTGTCTTGTCTTTTATGTAATGGAATTTTTTTGCTGATACTAATTTTTTCAGTGTACTTCTTTATTAAAAAACTCACTGTAATTTTTGTAATTTTTCATATGCATTATTGACTTTCAATTTTTTAAGCTTTCTGAATAAATATTGATTTTTTATTGCATAAATCACCTTGCTTTTTTCTGATTGGTTAATATTTATGGGTGAGCACATTTTCCATGATTTAGAGGGGTGATGAATTGGTTTATTTATCATCTTCTGTAAGCCTAATTCTGGTGTATTAGTTTATTTCTGTTAATGTTGATGATTATGGCTTACAGCCAATGAACACCCAAAGGTCATTATCTCAAAAAATTAAAGTAGTAGGTATCAGAGGCTTCACCTTGTGTGGTTGTGAGAGTCACAACCACTATAAAAGCATATTACTGGGGGATAACACTAGGAGGATAGTGGACTTGGTGGATGACTCGAATCAGAGGAAACAGCAGATGCTAGTGTTGAGTCTTGATGCGGAAAAGGCTTTTGACCGCCTCTCATGGCCTTTCCTCTTTGTGACATTAAAGATCTTTGGCATCTCAGGCGGCTTCATGTCAGTGTTAAAATCGCTATATAATTATCCCATTGCGGCCATTAAACTCCCCCTTCGCACCTCCAAAACCTTTACCATCTCAAATGGCACTAGACAGGGGTGCCCCTTGTTGCCTCTTCTGTTTGCCCTCTGTATAGAGCCCCTAGCGGCAGCAATCCGGCAAGATCCCGACATTTCGGGGGTTATGGTTGGGCGCAAATCGTTTAAGATTTCACTACTTGGGGATGACGTCCTTCCTCACGCTCACCAATCTCCATATATCTCTCCCAAATCTTATATGAACTTTGAAGAATTATGGAGATCTCTCTGGCTATAAAATCAATTCAAGCAAAACGGAGGCAGTGCTGCTGAACTCATCCCCCCCCTTCAGGTGCTTGATCACTTACATCTGAATTTTAAATTCCGGTGGAAGTTGGATGCCGTGAAATATCTGGGGGTTAATATAACTTCCTCTTATGACACTCTCTATAAATTCAACTTCCCCGCTCTTTTCAGAGACTTAAAATCTTGTTTGAATTAGTGGTTATCGCTTCCCCTCTCCAGGATGGGGTCGAATAGCGACGGTTAAAATGAGCTTACTTTCTAAACTGATTTATTCATTCGAGAGTCTCCCGGTTAGGGTTCCAGTAGCTGAGCTGAAATCCCTTCAGGCGGCCATTATACATTTCATTTGGCGTAACAAGTGCCATAAGGTGGTCAGGGGGGTCCTGACGACCCATAAGTCTAAAAGGGGACTGTCAGTCCCGGATGTGCTTAAATATTATTGGGCCACCCACCTTAGGAGAATCCCTTGTTGGGCGTCCCTATGGACCTACAGCAAGTGGAATGAATTGGAGAAATTATGGATTGCCCTGATACACCCTAACTCAATACTACCGCATGCCCGGTGTGACTCTCTCCCACCTCTCTTGGGCCCCATGCAATTTACACAGGATCTCTG
>JARQOC010000010.1:60807697-60823269 GCA_033576535.1 Allobates femoralis | reverse complement strand
TTGGAAGAATGTTCTCTGGTCAGATGAGACAAAAGTAAAGCTTTTTGGGTAAAGGCATCAACATAGAGTTTACAGGACTCTGGCCCATTTTTGTGTGAAATGATCAATGTTTTGCCTTTTGCTTCATTCTCTATTGTGTTTTTTTATTGAAGACAAATTAAATGAAGATAATAATACCAAAGAATTTGTGATTGCACTCATTTTCAGGAAGAAACTGAGTATTATCTGACAGAATTGCAGGGGTGTCAATACTTTTGGCCAACACTGTACACATGCAAGAGCATCTCAATGCATTAGAATATCATCAATAAGTTACTTTATTTGCGTAATTCAATACATGAAGTCAAATAGATATATTATATAAAGTCAGTACACACAGAGTGATCTATTTCATTAGTTTATTTCTCAATCAGAAAAAAGCAAGGTGATTTATGCAATAAAAAAATCTTTGTTATAATTAACCTATACTGGCAAATCTATCCTGGATGAAGGCATGAGCCGAAACGTTCATGTAGAGTGCAGCTTTTTTCTGTATACACACCAGGTAATTAGCCCCTCTTAATCTTTGTTTTTGGTTTCACTTCTTAAAATTCTTATCTATGTGAGAGATAGGTGACAGCTTTGTAAAAAAAAGTTTTTTTGGGAACTTTATCTGTTTGATCTGACACATAGATTTGCCAGTATAGGTTAATTATAACAAAGATCACTTTGGAGCATGCTGCCATTGCACTCGCTTTCAACTCGCAATGCGAGTTTAGTGCATGGGACACGCACCAGTGTGCCCTGCCTGATAGGTCAACACTGGTCAGAGTGCAATGCAAGTTCTTCTCCCATTGCACTCATGCGAGTCTCACGCTAGTGTGTTTCCAGCCTTAAGGCTGAAGGCACACTGTCGTGCATCAAAAACGGAGTGTGTTTTACACGTCAGTGATGCGAGTGCTGTGCGTGTTTGTGGGTGTGTGTGGTGAGAGTGTGGTGCATGTGGTGAGTGTGGTTGGCTGTATGTATGTAAGTGTGCTGCGATTGTGAGGTATGAGTGCATGTGTGCTGCGTGATTGTGATGCTGTCCACGGTCCTGAAGGACCGCTGGCAGCATTTGTCGGGGAATAGAAACTTTGCGGCAGTCATAGCCACTTAGTTTGTATTTCCCGCTTTGCCGGTACAATAGGCTATCATCTTGTACCGCTGTGACAGCAGCGGTACAAGATGTTTAGCTAATACATATGTTACATATACATATACATATGGTTAGCTAATACATTAATGATTGTTGTAAAATAATGTATTCCGGGGTTATTTTAGTGATTAACCCCATCAGCATCCTCTGCACCACTGTGTGCGCAGAGGATGCTGATGCGGCTCAAATCCCAGTGATGAAGGGGTTAATATGCAGCTGGTGTAGTGGCACCATGTATGTTGAGAGTGTCCGCACTCTCTGCAGACATGGTATCATTACACCATGTGTTAAGGGGTTAATTGTTCTGTAAAATGGGTTAAAAGAACTGTCGGCTTTATAAATTCACTGAGACAGCCAGCGCTCTGTTACTGCCTATGGGGAGCTGTCCCCTCTCATGGTGCTGAACACTGCAGGTGCTGAAGGCGAGGCAGGGCTTGACGGCGAGTCTTGTCCTGTTCTTTTGCTTAATTCCTATGAATTTTATGCTTCTATGTGTTGTTGGACAACAAGCTATTAACCTCTAGAAGACAGGAACCAATTTATTTTGCCTCTTTCCACTCTGGCCGTCAGAATTTTTTTACATTTTGTCTTTGACGTATCTGTATGAGCTCTAATTCTCCTGCCCTCTTCTTATACAGCTGCATTCAGCTTGAATGGAATCTGTCGGCAGGTTTTTGCTACCTCATCTGAAACAGCATAATGTAGGCAAAGAAACCCTGAATCCAAAGATGTATCACATAGATTACTGTCTATAGCGGTTCTGCCACAATCTAAGCATTTATTTTTCACAATACCGCAGAGCTGAGAGCTGTCCCCGCCCACACCCGTCTCTCTATGTACATTTCTATAAAAAGTGAGCTGCTAATCACAACAGGGGGAGTGTTGGACTTGTGTCCGAGCAATGATGCAATCATAAGCTACTGGTGCTAAAACAAACATAGGAGGTAAACAACACACTATGTGATAAGAGACATATTACTGAATTCTTAGTGTTAACCCTTACAGCATGCTGTCTTCTGGTTACATAGCAAAAACCTGCTGACAGATTCCCTTTAATAAGAAATTAGTTTAACTATGAATTAAGTAGCTCCTTATTCACACTTTTTCTTTCATCATGTTTGTTTTCACTGCCGACAGAATGTTAATTTGGGATAGAAATAATACAACGTTCGCTGGATTCGTGGATGTGGCAGATGCCTTAAAAAGGTAAAAAATGCTTCGTTTTAATGCATTTAGTGGATTCATTTTGTTGCTTTCATTCACGATATATTAATTGCCATACAACAGTATTTTGCCATACACAACTAACCACTTGTACATGCACACAGTTATAGCGCCCATATTTGTGCCAACATGCAGTAGTCATATCTCCCATTGTGTTCCATTCAAATATTATTTCCCTCTTTGTTCCTCATACAATAAATATTGTATAACATAAAAGGCACCCCGCAGCACTCAGATTAAGACATCAAAGTTGGGCAACTTGGCCCAAAATTGTGATCGGACACATCATCAAAAAAGTCCAAGGAGTTCACTTGGTGATATAAATAAATTAATTGAGAATAACAACATCCAGGTTGGAGAAGAAATCCAACACCTTCTTTTTTTGCCATGGAAGCAATGTTTCAACCTACCATACAGTAGGTCTTTCTCATAGGTTGAAATGTTGCATTCATGACAGAATAAAAAAGATATTGGATTTTTTCATACAATAATTATATCCTGCTTTGTGTTTCCATACAAAAGTAATATGCTCCCTTTGTGACTTCACTAATAATGTCCACATTATGCTTGCACATGTCAAACTCCTAGAGTTGGGAGCTCATCTTATTCTGTATAGCATGGTTGTACAATTGAGGGGTATTAGTGTATTGTCTACGGCCCTACGGACCGTAGGTAGACTCCAGCCTTAAAGGGAATCTGTCACCCCATTTGGGCATTCTAAACTGTGCCCACCAGCTGTAACATGATATAATTGGGGTTCCTGTAACTCCTCTATATGCCCAGACGTCCCCCTGCAGACCTCAGAAATTAACTTTTATTCTCTCCCGCACTGTATGTAAATGACTCCTGAAAAGGTCCCGGGGTCTGCTATCTGTGGTCCTCGCCACCCCCCTGCCTGGAGTTCCCGCCCTGATCTATTGAAACCACCGCCCCTCCTCCTGTGTATGCATGCTGAGTGACAGGCACTAGTCTCGCGCCTGCACAGTGGTGCATTTCACCGTACTCCATTGAAATGGCGCAGTGCCCGAAGCCTCACACCTGTACAGCAGAATCTCGCAAGACTTCGGGCACTGTGCTTCTTTAATGGAGCACAGTTACCTCTGCCATTGCGCAGGCACGAGAGTAGTGCCTGTCACTCAACATACATATCTGGCACACCACTATATAGGTGCCACAGAGGGGTACTGTACCCGTAAAAGAGGTGTAGTCGCCCCAGCTGCAAATGGATTTCAGGATGATAGGCGGAACCCTAAACCCACACCCCACACTAGATCATACAGTGGGAGGGAACCCGGGAGAGAATATAGTCACCTCCAGGGGAACTAAAGAGGTCTGTGGTCGAGAGTTAGTGAGACAGGCGGATGGCCTGAGGGAGCAAGGAGGGTCTCCCGGCTGAGGGACCCAGGAACAAAGGACAGGTCGCAGACACTGAGAGCTAGAGGGGGATAGAGGAACCGGGTACCGGAGCCCGCACCTGTAGGAACCTTTAAGGCCTACAGAAAATCCAATGCACGGGGGAATATCAATATACGACCCTGATTCTCAAGCGACCAATAGAGGGGACGAGACACAGCCAGGTGAAGCCGCAGTGTTCCACAGAGGGTTCCCGATGGGAGCAAGAGAAGGAAAGAGAAAGTCAGCAGGAGGTCAGATCTACTACAGGAGATCAGATTTCACACAAGCTACTGGGAAGCAGAGTAGACTCGGAACAAGAAAGGCACACGCTGAGGGTCCAATCCAGCTACCAGAGATCCGCTTGCAGCCACCCGTAGCAACTTTAACATCTAACTGCACTGAAGACTGTAATAACGCTGCTAAAGTTCCAATAAAGCACCCGGTGAAGTGACTTTGACGCCGCTGCTCCTTCTTTGCATGAACTCATTCCTTTCAAAGATTTCCTGCCCCGGAAGTCCCAGTCCTGCCTGCGGGGGACTAAACCATCTCAGCCGCATTACCACGACCTCTGGAGGACTGGAGCGGCGCTGGTGATATCTCACCAGGTACTGCAGGTGGCGTCATGACTAACTTTGTAAATAATCCCTTGTAAATACCCCTTTTCAAGAGAACCGTCCCCCAGGACACGGGGTCAGGCGCGGCCGCCATTTCCCGTGACAACACAGTTAACCCCTACTGCCGCCTGATACCCGAGTACCCCACACCCTGGGGCGACACACATACATGGGAGGGGCGATGGTTTCAATAGAGGAGGGTGGGTTTTGCAGGCAGCAGGGCGTTGAGGAACACATACAGCTGACCTTCCCAGAACTTTTCAGGAGTCATTACGATACAAGCACGGGAGAGAATAAAAGTTAATTTCTGAGGTATGCAGGAGGACTTCTGATACAAAAAAAAACAATTACATCATGTTATATGGCGCCCCTGTGGTCTGGTTGCCACAAGGGGTACTGCACCCATTCGACGGGTGTGTTATTCATGTCCTCAGGGAAACTGGAAGGTAAGTTCAGACAATCATAAAAGCACCCAACACACCCAGTCCCAGGGACGGTGGGCGGACCCATTAGAGGGAGGCTCAGTCAGCCAGGGGACGAAGGGAAGTAAGGTGGAGGGTGGGAAGTTAGATGAGGCAGATGAGAGTCAGAGAGTGGAGAAGGAGGAGTGAGGACACGGAAGACTTGAGCAGCGAGGAGCTCGTCCTCGGTCCCGGAACACTGAACAGACTGCAAGTGAGACAGCGATCCACCCGTGCGCCCGAATCTTAGTTGTATGGAATGGCTGGTTGGGAATCAGGGGACCGGCTTTGAAGGTGGCGAGGAGACTCTACGCTCCAACCACGGAACCGGAGGCCACTTGATCTAGAGGAGCTGTGGCCAACACCCGACACATCCGCCAAGAAGGTAGCTGTACTAGGGTTAGGAGACTTGGTACCGGTCACCCTACAGGAGTCATGGATACTGGATTAGGGCACTGTGTGCGGAGGCGCGAGCAGGAGAGAGGTGAACGGATAGCGCTGAGAGGAAGAGAACAACCCAAGAGGAACGGAACATAAAGTGTTTTGGACAAACTATCCCGCTTCTTTGGGGACTATCTATACTGAGTCTTGACACTGACAGTACCCGGCAGCTTCATTGAAAGAACTGCTGAGTAAACCGGGTATAGAACTCCAGAACTGTGTGTGAGACTGTTTATTTCCCGCCTGCGGAGCGGTAGACTGATAAGGCGATGCAGACCACAAGAAACCTGCCTGCGAGACGCTCTGACCCCTCTCTCCAGCCAGAACAGCCCTGCTGGCCTACCACGACCAAAACCCACACCGGTTGCCCTGGGGAACCTCTCCACCCATGAGGAGCGATACCACCAAAGCTGCAAATCCATCATCCCCAGAGGTCCTGCACTGCTGTGTCGACCATCAATAGCTGAACACCACGGGTGACATCACAACAAACATTCCCTAACCCTTATTTCCCTTGAACATTCAATGACAACGCCAGGGTCACAGAGCCGGGTTTTGACCCCCGTGACTCCCCAGCAAGAACTGTTGCCCGGTTCCGAGTATCCCAAGGCCCTGGGAGGAGTATCAGTTACAGCTGGTGGGCACAGTTTAGAACGCCCAAAAAGGGTGACCGGTTCACTTTAAAGCCACAAGAGTAAGAAGCAGAGCAGAGGGAGTAAAGGGCTCTCTGCTCCACCATACCTTTAGGCTTCAGTGCCCAGAATAGTCACCCAGACACGGCGTTGTTGACAGGACAAAAACATACTTCTGCATCTGCAAGGGTGAATCCTCTAAACAATTTAAATTTTTTTCAGAAATTTTACACTAATGTCTATGCCTTTACCAATGACTGACATATCACAAGCATATCGGACGAGTCCAAGAAAAACAGAGGAAGCTTTACAGCAGGTTAGTCTGGATGATTTTTTTCACTCCTAAAGACTTTACTTAACTATTAAAGTGCATGACGTCCCCTGCTCATTTACATTTTATCGATGTCTACTTTTCTGGAAATGAATGAAGAGACATTGAGTATGAAGTCTACTGCCCTGGCCAGAATGGGAATGGCCAGGCAGGAAAGTTGTATGTCTGAACTAGTGCTTCTCAAAGTGTGAAGCCGGCCTCACCCCTTTTTTGTTGGTGACGATCAGCTGAGGATCCCGTTTTCATAGGATCCCATAGGATGTAGTTTTGCTTGCTGCACTGTGATTTTTTTAGGGCTGCAGGAACAGCAAAATGATTACAATAAGTATAAAAGTAGTTAAAGGGATTGTCCACTATTGGACGAGATCATGCAGCAGCAGGGGCTGTATAGTTTGTTAATATTTCAGCCTTCCTGTTCACTATAGACAGAGTACTGTGTTTACAGTATAGTGAGCACTAACAGTGCTTAAAGGGGTTGTCCAGGCTTGGGACAAAATTTACAATTCGAATGTTGCTGAATGCGATTCCGCTGTATTGCTGTTTCAAACAGTTGTCATAACAGGGGTTGAAATACTATTGATGCAACCTTTGCACGAAAAGGGTCCATTTCCACCTCCAAAGGTGGAATTTTGCATTATGATGAGCTATTGGATTGGAAAAGGACCCACATATTGTTCTTACACAGGGGCCTATTTCCGTCTGTGTGTCACATAACAGTATGTAAGGGATTTGCATACTTGCAGCCACATGCCAATTAGACATCACCAACTTTTCTCAATCAACTTCAATGGAGAGAAGATGAATGCATCTAGTCGCATAAATGTGGTCATGAGACTGCCCAATTGCACCTGTAATACCACTGTTTGTGACAGCGTACACACAGTATGTGGTCACGATTCAGCAGTCTGCAGTCATATAAAGTCACTGCAGACTATGGTCCTAAACCTGGATAACCCCAGGTGTCAGGAGAGAGTAGGAGCTTTTGTGTAAACTCTACAGTGCAGGCTGCAGGCTAAATTATCCCGGTAACTAGGGCTAATAAGCGAGCCCAAGTTACAGAAGAAATTAAAATAAAAAAGATATGTAAATGTTGTAAAGGCTATTATAAAGGTCTCTAATACCCTTGTAGGGAACACAACATGTGAAATAAATAAAAAAATAAAGAAAGAAAACCAAAAAATAAAATTGCTGCCAGTCTGAATAGTTGTTTCTAGCCCAACACCCATAAAATATATAAAAATAATAAATAATAATATTAAATACATTGGTGAAAAAAGAGAGAGGGGTTTAATGTTTCTTTTATTCTTTCTTTCTTAAAGGTACTGTTACATGGCACAACATCGTTAACGATGTCGCTGATACGTAACGGGTTTGGAGGCGTACTAGCGACCTCGTTGCGTGTGACTCTGGCAAGTTGGAACGATAAATCGTTGGATCGCTGATCGCAGGTTTGAGAACATGTTCTCAAACCACAAGATCAATGATCAGCCAACCTGGTATATCGTTGTGTGTGACACCGCGATAACGATGTTGTGGACGACTTCACTCATTCACAACAATGAACAGGCATTGTTCGCGGCGTTTATGAACGATACCTGCTCACAACATCGTTGGTGAGTTGTCCACGATATCTAGACGTGTGACATCACACCAACGATGTCAAAATGATGTCGGAAACGACCGCACGCCCACGAGATCATTGCAGACATCGTTCCAACGTCGTGCCGTGTAACGGTACCTTTAGAGAAAAGTTGATAGTGAGTAGGAAGAAAAGAATGATAAAAAATAAACTATTAAAAGGAATCTGTCAGAAGGTTTTTGCTATATAATCTGATAACAGCATGATGTAGGGACAGAGACCCAGATTCTGGTGATGTATCACTTAATGGAATGTTTGCTGTTATTTTCATAAACTCACAGTTTTCTTTGCTGCAGATCTACCAATTCTCTGAATGATTAACCCTGTATAACCCCACCCACCCCACTGATTGGCTGCTTTCTGTCAACACTGTGCATAATCTGGAAGATGCCAATCAGTGGTGGGGGCGTTGTTAAACAGAGTGGAGGCCTAGGAGGTACGAGACAACTAGTCCTCTAGTTATAATCTCCTGCTGATAAAACACTGATTTTATTAAAACTACAACAAGAAACCCAGTAAGTGACACCGCTGGAATCGGGGTCTCTACCTCTACATCATGCTGCTCTCAGATTAGATGACAAAAACTTGTGACAGATTCTTTTTGAGGATTAAACACGGTTAGATGAATACTTATTGGATTTTTTTTTACTATGATGCATTGTATGAATTTTATCTGATTGATAATGATTTAAAAAATAATATTTTATACTGTGAGACCTCTAAATTATTGTTCTGAATGTGTGATGAAATATTTTCTTTAACAGATTCAAAATTATCTCATGAGGAACAATCAACTTTCCAATGACTCCACTGGAAATACGGCTTCATCTCAAAGGGTGATAAATCATTCATAAAAAACAATGGCCGTTATAAGTCTAGTTACCATATTGTTTTTATTATGACACTTTCACAATTTTTTTTTTTTCGTTCAATTTAAGTTTATTAAGTTTATAAATTGAGGTATAACATAACATCAATTATATAACAGGTAGTACGCCAAACATTATAGGACCTATAGCATTCAAATATAGAGAGTTACTTCGAACTCTGGAAGTCTATACTATGGTATCTACATGAGCAGTATCTGTTCATCTGTCATAGGCGTTTAAAAAGAGGAACAGCAGAAGGTAAAACAGCAAAAGATAAAATATATAGCACTATACATTACATTGCCCCTACCCAACCACATATGAATCGCCAATTCAGTTCACAATTTTTTTAACGTTTATTGATGCACAAACTAGGAGTAGGAAAAGTCGAATTTTTCCAGTATTCATCCCTCTATCGTTACCATCCACCTTTTTCTCTATAGACATCATTGTGCGATGCCAGATTCCCACTTTATTTTGAGAGCTGCTTTGTATGAGCGACTACTTTTGGAAGACTGGAGTAGACATGGATGGTGATTTATCTAAATGGACATCATATAATGCTACATTTACCCTGAAATGACAGCTGCAGGGGCTCCTGATTTCCCTCTAAAAAAATCATTTCTGTGCCAGGCTTCCCAAAAGCAGAAACCTGGATAATCAGCTGAAGGCCAGGATAGATGCATTTTCGAAGGGTTTGTCCCTTTTAACCCTAATGGTACATTTACACACGGCCACAGGAATGTAGGAACAGGCAGGCATCGGACACAATTGTGCCTGTTGCCTTGAAAAGACCACGATGTGGCTGCGTGTAATTCAGGACTCTCCTTCCTTCAGGGAAGAAACAGGAAGGAAAGTCCTGAATTACAAGCAGCCACATCGTGGTCTTTTCAAGGCAACAGGCACAATTGTGTCCGATGCCTGCCTGTTCCTACATTCCTGTGGCCGCGTGTAAATGTACCATAAAAGGGATTCGGTCAGCAGATCTTTGCTACCTCATCTGAGAGCAGCATGATATAGGCAAATAAACCCTGAATCCAACAATGTATCACCTTGTTTTCTGGGTTCAACCGTTCTGACACAAAGTTTTTAGATTTAGCAATGCAGCAGAGCTTACAAAGCTGCTACTCATAGCAGGGTGTGTGTCCGAATAGTGGTAAGCTATGGGTGCTAAAACAAACATACCAGGTAAACAACACACTTTGTGATAAGAGACACATAGCTTAAGGGTATGTGCACATCTGTCGGTTCTGCATCTTTGCAGACCGACTGGGAACCGGTGGAGACTGGCAGAAACTGAGTTTTCTGCACTCGCTAGTGTCCCTGGTTTTGTTAGCGTTTTGCTAACAATTTGCGATCGGGTTACTAGCGGTCGCACAGCGTGTTCTTGGCGATTTTCCCGGCGTGTTCCTTAGCGAGTTCCAGACTGGTCTTTGCTGCACTTGTTCAGCTGGACCCGTTGGAAAAACGCTAAAAAGAAGTCGCTTGCTCTATCTTTAGAGAACCGGTCGGAAACCGGTGAATAAACTGAAATCGTCAAGAAGAAAAACATTGTACTGTACACAGCATTTTCAAAACTCCATTGACTAGCATGTTAATCCTACCGGTGGGTAGGATTAACATAAATTAACATAAAACTCAGCGGGAACCGCCGACGGAAAACGTGCAAAACCAGCCCACAAAACGACTGATGTGCACATACCCTGATTCTCTTTATTAACCCTTACAGCATGCTGTTTTCAGATTACATAGCAAAAACCTGCTGACAGATTCCCTTTAACAACCAGTGGTGGAAATTCACCATAACTATGATTTGGGGGAAGCTGTCACTGCACTCTCAAAATCAAGCAAGAAAGGGACTTCTTGTATTATACCATCAATCAGAGTTGCCATGGCGGACAGGGACAAAACCTGCTATCAGTATCCCCCTATTAGACTCATCTTTACACTATCATTCTTTCAGACAGGCCATCATTCTCATGATTGATGGGGGTCCCAAAGGTGGTATAATTAGCAATTATACATTTATTACCTAACCCCAACCCTTGGCTAGGTGGTCAATCTTGTTCATGAGCCGACCCTTGAAGTGCTTGTTATACCAAACCATAAAGTTGCCCCTTGTCATTGTAGAAAGTGATTCCCAGTTTTAGTTTGCTCCTTCTAATGGCTGTTTGTATGGATTGCTTTATCATTTTTCTTTCTATTTTGTTCAGTCCATTTTCTAAAAATCACATTTGTTCCAAATTTGTAATGAAGTATTTTCTTTAACAGATGCACAATTATCTTGTGAGGAGTCATCGGATTCCCAATAGCCAAACCGTATATACCACTGTATCGCAAAAGGTAACGGGGAGGAAATGGAAAAGAAATAACTGCTGAATTATAAATACATTTATCAAATTATTTCATCTAGTTGTTTTCAAACTTTAAGGGTACCTTAAAGGGAACCAACCACCTCAGATGACCCTCATACATTGTTAATATGTGCCCCTGCAGCCTAGTAAACCATTTGCAGCACTGTTTTTGTGTGAAAAGTGGCTGCAGTAGAAGTGAGATAATGATTTTATACACTTACATGCCTGCGTACTTGAGGGCGTCTCCCTGTGTGTGCTGGGACTTGTGGGCTGTGCTCATCATGTCTGCTCTCCCCCTCCCTTATGCACGCCCCCTCTCAGCCTGCTATAGTGATGTGAGGCTGATTGCGTCATAAAGGGGGTGGGGCTACCGGGATGCCGCGATTTAGCCCCGCCCCTTTATGACGCATTCAGCCTCACACAGTATAGCAGGCTGAGAGGGGGCGTGCATAAGGGAGGGGAGAGCAGGCATGACGAGCACAGCCCACAAGTGCCAGCACACACAGGGAGACGCCCTCAAGTACGCAGGCATGTAAGTGTATAAAATCATTATCTCACTTCTACTGCAGCCACTTTTCACACAAAAACAGTGCTGCAAATGGTTTACTAGGCTGCAGGGGCACATATTAACAGTGTATGAGGGTCATCCGAGGTGGTTGGTTCCCTTTAAAGGCTCAGTTACACGGGGCAACATCGCCGCCAATTACATAGGCGACGTAGGGGCGTGGCCTATCGGCGGCGACATCACCTCTACGTCGCCTCATGTAAAGGGGCGATGTCGGCGCCGCCGGGAGGTCGCCTGGTTTCAGATCAGTGCTATGAAACCTGGCGACCGATCTGGGACGATGTGCACACATCGCCCCATGTAACTGGCCGCCGGCGACCTGTCAGGCGATGGGAGCCATAGGCTCCCATTGTTCTGCATCACCGTTGGGGTTTTCAGACACCCCAGTGGAGATGCTGCCTGTCAGCCTGCCGGCGCGGCGCTGGAGATGTCGCCCCATGTAAATGGGGGATGGCAACGCTGGTGGGGCGCCAAAAATGTGCGCGCAACCGCTAGTCACCGCCGACATTTCCAGCCCCGTCGCCAGGTGTGATGGGGCCTTTACATGTCGCAACATTGCATGCAATTTCACTTGCAACTTACTGGTTGCAGTGAAATGATGGACACATTGTTACATTTGTACACAGCAACAAAATAGAACAATGTGTCCATGATTTCACTGCAACCAGCAAATTGCCAGTGAAATTGCATGCAATATTGCGTCGTGTAACGGTACCCTTAGAGCAGTTTTCGTTTTTTTGTACGGTATTTGTAGCTTAAACTAAAAGTGGGTTCAATAGAAGAGGAGTCAACTTTTCCTTTAACCCATATGCTACTGTTCAATACAACCCTTTGACAATATTTTGAGTAACACTAGCAATCAGTGGCATACCTGAAGTTCAATGGGCCCAGTTGCAAATTTGGGCTTCAACCTGCATATTCATCAGATGTATGAGGCTCTTGTAGCTTTCCAGATCCTGTGAAGACATACGTGTTCACTGTCTAATTTAATAATGTTCCCCTTCCTGTAATAATGTCCTCACTCCTGACTCCTTCCAGATATAATGTCTTCCATCCTGGACCTTTTCCTGGTATAATGTCCCCCCTTCTGAGCCCCTTCTATTAATATAGGTTCCACATCCTGGTATAATGCCCCCATCCTTTGCCCCTTTTTTATAATAATGTTGTCCATCCTGACCCCTTCCTGTTTTAATGTCCACCATCCTAGGTTCCTTCCAGGTATAATGTCCTCCATTCTGGATTTTATCCTGGTATAATATCCACCCTGGGTCTCTTACAATAATATATGTCCCCCATCCATGGCCCCTTCCATTAATATAATGCCCCCATCCTTAGTGCCTTCCCATGATATATGTCCCCCATCCTGGTATAATGTCCCCCATCTTTGGCCCCTTCCCATAATATATGTCCCCTATCCTCGTATCCTGGTACAATGCTCCCTCCCTTGGCCCCTTCGCATAATATATGTCCCCCATCCTTGTATAATGCTCCCATCCTTGGTCCCTTCTCATAATATATTCCCCATCCTGGGATGATGTGCCCTATACTGGGCTTCTTCGAGTTGCATTATTCCTGTTCTGTGGCTTTTCTCCGTCAGATATAACCCCCCCCAATTTTACTTCTTCCGCTCCCACAATGTGTGGCATCCTCTTCCATAGCTAGCAGTTGACTTCAGCATGCAAGTGACGGGCAGTGCTTTGCATGCCTCTGATTGTCCAGCAGCGTGAATTGCTGTACAAGGACCTGGTGGGTTTTTGCACTGCAATACATTGCTGCTGACATAGAAAACTGAAATGGGTGAGGACTTCGGTAATCTCCCTCCAGCACGGGCCCGGTCGCAGTCACACTCTGTGCGACCGTAATCAGTACACCTCTGCTAGCAATAAACAATATGGATTGTGTCAATTTGTTTTTATACACAATGATGCCAGAGGGCCCAGTTATCTCCGAAAGTGGCAACCAATCTCTAAGCTTGTGCCGTCTACATCGTCAGTGATTGGCTGAGATGATCAATTTTAAGGGCATTTCAAGGGGACAACTGCTTTAAGTTTTCAATTGTTGATACTTGCAGTTGTGCTCGAAAGTTTACATACCCAAACAGATTTTTTGCTTTCTTGGTCTTTTTGTCATAGGATATGATTGATAACCCAAAAACATTTTTCCATTCATGGTTAGTAGTTGGGTGAAGCCATTTACTGTCAAACTACTGTGTTTTCTCTTTTTAAATTATAATGACAACCAAAAACATCCAAATTACCCTGATCACAAGTTCACATACCCTGGTGATTTTGACTTGATAACATGCACAGAAGTTGACACAAATGGGTTTGAATGGCTAATAGAGGTAACATCCTCGCTTGTGACCTGTTTGCTTGTAATCAGTGTGTGCATAAAAGCTGAGTGAGTTTCTGGGGATTCAGACAGACTCTTGCATCTTTCATCCAGCCACTGACATTTCTGGATTGTGAGTCATGGGGAAAGCAAAGGAATTGTTTATGGGAAAATATAGTTGAACTGTATAAAACAGGAAAGGGATGCAAAAAGATATTCAAGGAATTGATAATGCTAGTCAGCAGTGTTCAAACTGTGAATAACAAATTGAAAATCAGGGGCTCTGTAAAAATGAAACCAGGATCAGGTACCAACAAAGATATCAGCCACAACTGCCAGGAAAATTGTTCGGGATGTAAAGAAAAATCCACAAATAACATCAGCTGAAATACAGGACTCACTGAAAACTAGGGTGTGGCTGTTTCAAGATGCACAATAAGGAGGCACTTGAAGAAAAATGGGCTGCATGGTGGAGACACGAGAAGAAAGCCATTACTGTGCAAATGCCACAAAGTATCTCACCTACAAGCCTCCAAACTTCTGGAACAAGGTAATTTGGAGTGATGAGACCAAAATCAAACTTTTTGGCCACAACCATAAACGTTACATTTGGAGAGGTGTCAACAAGGCCTATGATGAAAGGAACACCATTCCTACTGTAAAGCACAGAGGTGGATCACTAATGATGTGGGGATGTGTGAGCTAAAAAGGCTCAGGAAACTTGGTCTAAGCTAAAGGAAAGATGAATGCAGCACGTTATCAGCAAATACTGGAGGCAAATCTGCACTCATCATCCCGGAAGCTGCACATTGGACGTACTTGGACGTTCCAACATGACAACGATCCAAAATACAAGGTCAAGACGACCAGCAGAACAAAGTGGAGGTTCTGGAGTGGCCATCCCAGTATCCTGACCTCAATATCATTGAGCCAATCTGGGGAGAACTGAAGTAAAGCGCAGTTCATGCAAGAAAGCCCAGGAATTGACAGGAACTAGAGGCTTTTTGCCAAGATGAATGGGCAGCTTTACTGTCTGAGAAGATAAAAAGCCTCATCCAGAACTATCACAAAAGACTTCAAGCTGTGTTTAATGTTAGAGGGGGCAATACACGGTATTAAGGACTGGGGTATGTGAACTTTTGATCAGGGTCATTTGGATGTTTTTGGTTGTCCTCATGATTTAAAAAGAGAAAACACAGTAGTTTGACAATAAATGGCTTCACACAACCACTAACCATGAGTGGAAAAAAGGTTTTTGTGTTATCATACATTTTCTCTGAAAAAAGGCCAAGAAAGCAAAACATCTGCCAGGGTATGGAAACTTTTGAGCACATAAGGTATATACTGAACCTCCCTGGATCGCCTCTACAATAAACTTATTCACTGATGTTTCAGAAAGGATCCAGCATCTTGGAGCAGATTTGAACGTGACCCTGGATCCCTTGATGAGATTCCTCTACGAGCAGATCCGCAGTGTCGTAAAAACATCCGGCTACAATCAGGAAATCTCTCCTCAATGCTAAACTAGTTGGTTCATCT
>JARQOC010000010.1:60100988-60127049 GCA_033576535.1 Allobates femoralis | reverse complement strand
TCCTGGAGGGTAGGTACAGTACAGCTACAGTAAAGAACACAAACTTTCAGCTTTTACTTTTGGGTTTTTCTCACTATCAAGTAGTGTCATTTACAGTATAACAAAACAGCACAAAAATGTGCAACAAAAACATTAATAGAAAATTAAATACTCTACATAAGGAGTGATTTCTTCTGTCAGATTAGTACAATTCAGTGTTGTGCCAGACTCAAATTAAAATATGACTACAACAAAACACTAATTGTCAGCAGATATAAATCAGGGAACATGAAAAATCAGGACAGAAGAGATCAGTGTCTTATATCAGACCTGAGGTGCTAGCCATGGCCTTTACTAGTGAAGAACAGCACATGTTGGTGTATAGCACAGACTGGAAGAAATAAATATAATTGTTATCTTTTTGAATGTTTAATAACCCTGGTTACCTCTGATCACCACATTATAATTTATACTCAGCAAGAATCTACATCCTGTATTATACTTCAGAGCTGCACTCACTATTCTGCTGGTGCAGTCATTGTGTACATACATTACTGATCCTGAGTCACATCCTGTATTATACTCCAGAGCTGCACTCACTACTATGATGGTGCAGTCCACAGTGCACATACTTTACATTACTGAGCCTGAGTTACCTCCTGTATTATACTCCAGAGCTGCACTCACTATTCTGCTGGTGCAGTCACTGTGTACATACATTACATTACTGATCCTGTACTGATCCTGAGTTACCTCCTGCATTATACTTCAGAGCTGCATTCACTATTCTACTGGTGCAGTCACTGTGTACATACATTACATTACTGATCCTGAGTTACATCCTGTATTATACTCCAGAGCTGCACTCACTATTCTGCTGGTGCAGTCACTGTGTACATACACTACATTAGTGGTTGCTGAAGGTTTCCAAATAGAAGAGCAGAACTTTTCCTCCATGAATAATGTTTCCTTGAAGGAACAACCCTGGAACGATTGTTCATCCTTCTCCCGTTGTTATTGAACATGTGTTTCCACTTCTATTGACCATAAAGGGTGATATGGGGTGTCATGTATATGGCTGGGATGTTCTGGTGCCGGTAAGTGATTTGGTGCAAGCCATAGAGAATTTATGTAAGTGTAGAACTGGATGGGACAAGCAGAGGTCCAGATAATGTTATCAGAAGTGATGAGCGGGCACTACCATGCTCGGGTACTTTGTACTCCTAACGAGCAGTCAGACGCTCGGACAGGCGACTTGTGTACTGAGTATAATGGAAGTCAATAAGAAACTCAAGCATTTTTCCCAAAGAACTCCTGGAAAGATGCTTGAGTTCCCCATTTACTTAGATTATACTCGGTACACAGGTTGCACTCATTTGAAATTCCGACCTGCTTGCTATAAGTACAAGTATGAAGCATCCGAGCATTGTAGTGCCTGCTCATCACTACTGATAACTGTCAAGCGTTGACCGCTCCGCAGTCCACGTGAATTGCTCTGCTGCAGTTTAAACCAGAGGTTATTTCCTTTGGTTCAGTCGGGGTTAATGTTGTAGCCAGGGCCGCACCGTCCATTGGACAGTGTGAGCCCTTACACTCAGATGGCAAACTGGCAGGGGGAGCGGCTTAGTATAAGGGGGCGGCACCATATCAACACCGCGTCCCCCTGTCATGGCGCCGACGGTAAGGCGCAGGTAAGACCCGCAGACCCGGTCCTCACCCGCTGCTGCAGGGACGGCGGTGCTGTACTCTGATAGCAACCCCCCCTCCCCGGTCCTCATTGCGGCTCAGGCGGCAGAGGGGCTTGGTGCACCCCTGGTTGTAGCTGCTGTTGCTGCCTATGTAGGCAGCTCTGCAGGCAGGGAGTTGTAGGTTTGTCAGGTGACCATGCCGCTGGCCTTTAAATAGCCTCCCCTTCCTCTGGATGATATCCCTGATAGTTTCTCTGCCTTTCACCAAGTATGATGAAGTCGTCTTTGCTCTGCTGAAGATTCATTGTGCTGAAGACTCTTTTAGAAGTTGCTGTTTATCCCTGTCCATGGTGAGAGGTGAGAGGGAGTAGCACAGGGCTGGTTGAGGAGTTGAGGGCAAGGGTGGTGGCCCAGACCACCTCACCATTTGAGATGCCTCTGGGCAGGGGCAGATTAAGAGTAGCCAGGGCTCCAGGCCATTTAAAATGCATGGGTCCCCCCATAGCTGATGTATCATGTGAATCATCACGATTCTCTTTTGAAAAATTATGTGATAGGTCAAGTTGTTAACACACAGGTGTTTTGGTTCAGATCTGTAGCTGCAAAAAGGACAGAATCTGTGGCGTGCATAGCACAACATGCAATTTTTTTTCCCTCTATGTGCAGCGAGTACATTTTTTAGAAGAGGTGACTGGCCACTTCCCAGCAGCTCTGTGAGCCTGTTGTGCAGATTATAATGAGGGCACTCTGGCCACGGGCCCCGGGTGGTAGCCCATATTGCCCTTATTATAATCCACCTCCACCTCTGGGTACAGAGCAACCCAGGTTTCCTTGCCCGTTACACCATCCTGCTTCCTTTCCCTCATCCGCTACACGCGTGACAATAACATTATGTGGATCTCGGCTTTCCTATCCGTTTCTACACTTACATAAATTCTCTACGACTTGCACCAGATCACTTGCCGGCACCAGTTGGATCCCTTTCTGTATGTTTGCTTAGAATATTCTATTGATGATGGTAACATCATATTGTCCTCCTTACATTAGGTGAGGTTCATCACATCAGATATCTCCTTACCCACAAGTTCCCTTTCAAGGGACCCTTAAAGATCATAAATTGGGGTTCTTAAAGCTGCATAAGCTTTTTCTGTGTGGCCTGTGACATAGAGGTATTGTGGTCTCCAGAGGCCTCCTGTGCATGATTTAGGTGGTCTACAGTATTCATAAAATGTTTTCTATTTGATTCTGCAAAACTCAAAGAAAATTGTCACTAATAATCAGATCTTTCCTCTCTCTGTCATGAATCCAGCAGTGAGGATCCCGCAAACAGCTCCCGATATCTCAGCTTCCTGGATGATTGAGGAGGGAACTCATTGTTATACACAATATTCATTTTTACCATTTTTGTGCGTAATAACCTCCTTAGACTACAATAACATGAAACCTGACATGTGACAGACTGTAAAATAATATTATATTAAATTAAACTCCTGTGTCATGGCGGAACATGATAGAATAATCTGCAAGGTCGTGGAAGAAAATCCTAACAGTCTTCATACTTGTGAGTCATTATGGAGCCGATGAATCCTGCTTTTTTTGTAATGCCTTAAAAACACATGTTTCCTCCGAAATCCTACTTTATATCTTGCAATAGTCCTTAAACCCACCAAGGAGGCTGGTAGGGAGCACCTTAGAGTTGTGCCCATCAACATATCGTCCTCTGGATTAATACTGAGTGTTAAACATGACTTGTCGTCAATGCCCTAGTGATGAAGCACGGGATCATCTTGGACATCTCGGACTTGGCCCCCATTAACCTCCAATGTATCCATCCTAATTGTCCCGTCATATAAGTTTTCACATGACCATCTGGATAGGGAACTGTGACCACCGCAGTGTGGACCTCTGTCTTCTACTGCCGGCGCTGCTTGTGCTGAGACCCTGAGGTCCACCATGAATATCTCTGGGGTACGGAGCACGTGGCCTTACCGTGGCCGCCGTCCGGGATTTCAGTGCATGACGTGAAGGAATTATAAATACTTAACAAGACGGCCAGGAGGACGATTCCAGCCGCCACGATGGAGAAGACGCTCCAGTGGTTCATTAACTTGGGATACAGCATGTGCAAGTAGTCAATGCATTCTTCAATTTTACTGGAAGAAATATTAACATTCAATTAATATATCATTTTTGATGCTTTAAAGGAAATCAGTCAGCAGGTTTTTGCCATTTAATTTGAGACCAACATGATGTAGAGGCTGAGATCCTGATTCCAGTGATATATCACTTGCAGGTCTGCTTGCTGTCATTTTTATACAATCACTGTTTTGTCTCGTGCAGATGTAGTAGATCTCTGAATGCTGAGCCCTGTATAACTGCACCCACACCACTCATTGGTAGCTTTCTGTGTATAATGACACACAGATCAAGATGACTAGGAGGCAAAAAACCCCTACTTCTATAGTGACAATCCCCTGATTTTATTGAAACTGCAGCACACAGCCTAGCAAGTGACACATCACTGGAATCAGGATCTTAGCTCCTACAGCATGCTGGTCTCAGATTACAAAGCAAAAACTTGCTGACAGATTCCATTTAAAAAGAATGTGTCAACAGAAAATGACTAATTGTTTAAATCAAGTTTTTATAGTAAATTCTCTTTAACATTTTATTAATGATTTGTTTTTCAATTTTCTATATCACTATCGTTATACAAAACAATATAAAAACTAGCAATCTTCACACTTTCCACTAGGCCATACATTAGATTCACACTTCATGTTATGGACTGAAGACTTTTCAGCATTCTTATTTTCATCATAGACAGATTACAATGAAAGATAACATACAGTACATAACACAGGATCAAACACTTGCAATAGGTGATGTCACAGCTCACCTTCTCCTCCTGTATAATGACACATAACACCTCTATATACAGTAGATAACACAGGATCAACCATTCACAAAAGGTGATACCACAGCTCACCTCCTCCTGTACAATGACTGATAACACCTCTATATACAGTAGATAACACAGGATCCACTATTCACAATAGGTGATGTCACAGCTCACCTCCTCCTTCTGTACCATGACTGATAACACCTCTTTATACAGTAGATAACACAGGATCCACCATTCACAATAGGTGATATCACAGCTCACCTCCTCCTGTACAATAACTGATAACACCTCTATATACAGTAGATAACACAGGATCCACCATTCACAATAGGTGATATCACAGCTCACCTCCTCCTTCTGTACAATGACTGGTAACACCTCTATATACAGTAGATAACACAGGATCCACCATTCACAATAGGTGATATCACAGCTCACCTCCTCCTGTACAATGACTGATAACACCTCTATATACAGTAGATAACACAGGATCCACCATTCACAATAGGTGATATCCCTGAGGAAGGCGCCGCGTGTGGCGCTGAAACGCGTAGGAGGAATAAAGAGGATGAAAAGCTGACTGACTCTTTGGTGAGTTATTTGAACCCAGAGCAGCGCGGACCGTGGTACACCATCACTCCCATCATTTTCCTCCTGTACAATGACTGATAACACCTGTATATACAGTAGATTGACTGATAACATCTCTATATACAGTAGATAACACAGGATCCACCATTCACAATAGGTGATATCACAGCTCACCTCCTCCTCTTGTACAATGACTGATAACACCTCTATATACAGTAGATAACACAGGATCCACCATTCACAATAGGTGATGTCACAGCTCACCTCCTCCTCCTGTACAATGACTGATAACACCTCTATATACAGTAGATAACACAGGATCCACCATTCACAATAGATGATATCACAGCTCACCTCCTCATGTACAATGACTGATAACACCTCTATATACAGTAGATAACACAGGATCCACCATTCACAATAGGTGATATCACAGATCACCTCCTCCTCCTGTACAATGATTGATAACACCTCTATATACAGTAGATAACACAGGATCCACCATTCACAATAGGTGATATCACAGCTCACCTCCTCCTGTACAATGACTGATAACACCTCTATATACAGTAGATAACACAGGATCCACCATTCACAATAGGTGATGTTGCAGCTCACCTCTTCCCGTTCCTGTACAAAGACTGATATCACCTCTATATACAGTAGATAACACAGGATCCACCATTCACAATAGATGATATCACAGCTCACCTCCTTCTCCTGTACAATGATTGATAACACCTCTATATACAGTAGATAACACAGGATCCACCATTCACAATAAGTGATATCACAGCTCACCTCCTCCTCCTGTACAATGATTGATAACACCTCTATATACAGTAGATAACACAGGATCCACCATTCACAATAGGTGATAACACAACTCACCTCCTCCTCCTGTACAATGACTGATAACACTTCTATATACAGTAGATAACACAGGATCCATCATTCACAATAGGTGATAACACAACTCACCTCCTCCTCCTGTACAATGACTGATAACACCTCTATATACAGTAGATAACACAGGATCCACCATTCACAATAGGTGATGTCACAGCTCACCTCCTCATGTACAATGACTGATAACACCTCTATATACAGTAGATAACACAGGATCCATCATTCACAATAGCTGATGTCACAGCTCACCTCCTTCTGTACAATGACTGATAACACCTCTATATACAGTAGATAACACAGGATCCACCATTCACAATAGGTGATGTCACAGCTCACCTCCTCATGTACAATGACTGATAACACCTCTATATACAGTAGATAACACAGGATCCACCATTCACAATAGGTGATGTCACAGCTCACCTCCTCCTGTACAGTGACTGATAACACCTCTATATACAGTAGATAACACATGATCCATCATTCACAATAGGTGATATCACAGCTCACCTCCTCCTCCTGTACAATGACTGATAACATCTCTATATACAGTAGATAACACAGGATCCACCATTTACAATAGGTGATATCACAGCTCAGCTCCTCCTCCTCCTCCTGTACAATGACTGATAACACCTCTATATACAGTAGATAACACAGGATCCACCATTCACAATAGGTGATGTCACAGTTCACCTCCTCCTCCTGTACAATGACTGATAACACCTCTATATACAGTAGATAACACAGGATCCACCATTCACAATAGGTGATATCACAGCTCACCTCCTCCTGTACAATGACTGATAACACCTCTATATACAGTAGATAACACAGGATCCACCATTCACAATAGGTGATATCACAGCTCACCTTCTCCTCCTGTACAATGACTGATAACTCCTCTATGTACAGTAGATAACACAGGATCTACCATTCACAATAGGTGATATCACAGCTCACCTCCTCCTCCAAATGAAAAAATAAATGTAGCATTTAATACTTTGTAATTTTCTGATGACACATTGCCTTAAAGAAAAGCTTCAGTTTTTGTCATAAATCGGCTTTACCAGAAAAACAAAAGACCACAAAAAGCAAACAAAATTTTACAACAAATAACTAAATGAACCCAGTTCCAACACCTTGTTATGTTTGTTTCTAGGAAAGCTGGATCACATCCAACATTCCAGCATTTGCAGTGGTTCTCTCCCAGATTTTCCACTGACTCCCATTCTGAGGAAATTGTATATGCATTTTTACGGTGTCACACGGCATAGAAAAGTAAGGTGGACTCGTCCTCTATAGTGAAAAAAAAAAACAGATGCTGAAGCATGCTGCTCCAGCTGATAGGATCCCCTTTATACACATGCAGAGGTGCATAGAGCCTATAGCCACGTCAGTGTATACGGTGGGGCTATACTCCTGGAGCAGACCAATACATGGGATATGGCACTCTGCTCAAGCTTACAAGATAAAAGGAAGAGAAGCTCTCCATAGTGCAAAAATGTCAGGTGAAATAAAAATGGGATCCATACAATGATGCACTCACCCATTAAAGTTGTGCAAAAAAAGAATGACCGAAACAAGAGGAGTAAACCCCAGACGCTGCTCCACCTGCAGAGCGTAGGGCAATCAATGAATATCAGGGACTGAAAGAAGCGGCATCGGTATGGGCGCCACCATGGAAATAAAAGATTAAAATATATTAATTTATTACAACGCGTTTCACAACTGGTCTGGTCCCTTCCTCAGGTAATGTAGTGTTTACTACAGAGCCAGTTAGTCTTCCATTGTATAAAACCCCACACATTTTGCAAAGTATTCTATTTCTAATAGTATTATGGGTGAGGTGTATCCGGCAGGTTCAACACGTTTTACACAGAATTATTAAACTTCATGTCAGAAAATGTTGCAAATTTTGACATAAACCTACTCCTGCTCGAAGGAAGGGTAGATATCATCTTTTCTAACTTTAGGACAAAGATTAAAATTATGTCAAACTTATTAATTGTTAAAACGTTTTGGTTCAATGCACTTAGATGATCATTGCTTTTGTCAGCCTTGATAGATCTGCCCCATTGTCGGTGAATTCTGTAAGTTATCCACTTATAGGTCATCAATGTCAATCGGCCAGAAGGTACAAGACGTGGAGGGATTTGGAAGGGTGAGAATAACGAGGTCCAAGGACGGGTTGGTTTCAGCTCACCTGCTCTTCAGTTTGGTGAATTCCTCCTTCTCCTCTTCTTCATACTCCACTGGACTATCACTTAACTTCTCCTCATCTTCTTCTTTGAATTCCTGAAGACCTTGAACCTTCTTCAAACCTTCTTGATACCTTAAAGAGTCAGAGAAAAATGTGAAAATCTACATATCCTCCTGGTTTCATGACTGTACCCTAGAATCAGTGGTGGTCCAAGTAGCAGGCAATAAAATAGCCCCTGCTGTGTGGCCTGAAACACACCAAATTATCAAATAATAATGGGACTATAAAATAGTAGGTAGAGCTCACTAAAGAAGACCAGAAGCCAAAGTTTGGGTTATTTAATTTTCTGGATTATCAAACACAAGATTAATGGAATTTCTCATTATTATTTGTTGTACAGATGATGTACTCATTCATTTCTGAAGGTGATCTCTACCCCTTGTTATAAGCCTCCTCTTCGATCTTGGCTTTAACTTCCGCACTGATGTCCTCTCCGCAGTTCGGTACCATCCCAGACCCCTGAGTCTCACAACTGTCTGTATCCATGCCCGACTTCCCACTTAAAAAATGAAGAAAAAACAAATAAAAATAATATATATATAATTATGTGATCTACAAAAATAATAAACCAGGTACAAACAGACTCGCAATATTGAGCTCATAAAAGGGGTAAAAAGATTGACAAGTGACCCATAAAAGGGACAATAAGTATTTATAATAATCATCCAAATCAGCCAACAAATAAGTAACAGTTAGCGCTGGAACAGTCAAGAGGCAGGTCGCCCACCACACCCGACACATGGGGCGGAAGCTTTGCGTTTTTTCTATCAACTTATGAAATAACAATGTATTCTAAAAATGTTATTACTATTATTATTATATATTATTTTTATTATAGCGCCATTTATTACATGTGAAAAGGGGCATACATAGACAAGTACAATAATTATGAGCAATATAAGGCACGTACAATTACAGAAGGAGAGGGGACCCTGCCAGCGAAGGCTCACAGTCTACAAGGGATGGGTGAGGATACAGTAGATGAGGAGAGAGGACCCTGCCCGTGAGGGATCACAGTCTACAAGGGATGGATGAGGATACAGTAGATGAGGGAGAAGACCCTGCCCGCGAGGGCTCACAGCCTACAAGGGATGGGTTAGGATACAGTAGATGAGGAGAGAGGACCCTGCCCACGAGGGCTCAGTCTACAAGGGATGAGAGAGGATACAGTAGGTGAGGAGAGAGGACCCTGCCCGTGAGGGCTCACAGTCTACAAGGGATGGGGGAGGATACAGTAGGTGAGGGGAGAGGATCCTGCCCATGAGGGCTCACAGTCTACAAGGGATGGGTGAGGATACAGTAGGAGAGGAGAGAGGACCCTGCCCGCGAGGGCTCATAGTCTACAAGGGATGGGGGAGGATACAGTAGGTGAGGGGAGAGGATCCTGCCCGTGAGGCCTCACAGTCTACAAGGTATGAGTGAGGATACAGTAGGTGAGGGGAGAGGATCCTGCCCGCGAGGGCTCACAGTCTACAAGGGATGGGTGAGGATACAGTAAATGAGGAGAGAGGACCCTGCCCGCGAGGGCTTACAGTCTACAAGGGATAGGGGAGGATACAGTAGGTGAGGGGAGAGGATCCTGCCCGCGAGGGCTCACAGTCTACAAGGGATGGGTAAGAATACACTAGGAGAGGGTAGAGCTGGTTGTGTGGTGGTTCAGTAGACTAAAGATCGCTGCAGGTTGTAGACTGGTAAGAGATTGGTCTTCAGGCTCCTTTTGAAGGTTTCCACAGTTGGTGAGAGTCTGATGTATTGGGGCAGAGAGTTCCAGAGTATGGGGAAAGCACAGGAGAAATCTTGTATGCGGTTGTGGGAAGATGAGATAAGAGAGGAATAGAGAAGGAGATCTTGGAGGATCACAGGTTGCTTGTAGGCGAGTACTGGGAGACCATGTCACAG
Source organism: Allobates femoralis (assembly GCA_033576535.1). NCBI lineage: Eukaryota > Metazoa > Chordata > Amphibia > Anura > Aromobatidae > Allobates > Allobates femoralis. The sequence goes on along the minus strand of JARQOC010000010.1, from coordinate 60,116,815 downwards.
ATGTATAGAGGAGACGGGTTGTGAATGACTTTGTATGTCATAGTTAGGGTTTTGAACTGCAGTCTTTGAGCAATAGGAAGCCAGTGAAGGGCTTGGCAGTTAAGAGAGACCGGGGAATAATGGGGAGACAGGTGGATTAGTCTAGCAGCAGAGTTTAGGATAGACTGGAGGGGTGCGAGAGTGCTAGAGGGGAGGCCAGAGAGCAGGAGGCTAGGATTGTCGAGGCGGAGATGATGAGGGCATTATTTTTATTTATTTTTTTTGCTGCTTCATTTTTCTCCTTATTAAAGCATTTTTGGTACAGATTTGAGGTAACTCTTTTAATACGATTTTTATTGCAGAAATATTAGGATTCTGCACTTAAAAGTGCAAAGACATTTTTTCATACATTTTTTATAGAATAGAATCCTAAAACACAGAAAACTGCACAGTCCTGTAATGTTGAACCATTAAATGCAGCATATTTTCTACACACAAAAACCTTTTCATTGTTTATGCTTTATGGGATCATGACTTTAGTGTAAGGCTAGATGTGTCATATGCAGCTGTGATATGGGCACAACACGACCAATAACTGTAAACGGCCAAGTGCACGTGGGATTTGCAATTCACCTAGTAAACACTTATGTGATTTTGCAATAGAACAGAGGTTTCTCCTTTCTAAAGTGTTCAGCCAATTGCTATGCCCTTGATTTCACAGAACATAGTTAGCACAAGAGGCAGACTAGGTGCTGGGCCAAGGATGCTGTGTAATAGTGTAGTGAGGTGAGCAATTCAGATTGTGTCATAGAAATGGATATGGAAATGAACTGTGCACAGTCCGCTACTGCCCCTTGTGGACAAGTGCTGAAACAAACGCAGGGAAGTGGGAAATTCCCTTTTCAGCAAATGTGTTTACTCAGGAAGAGAGAGCAGCAGGAAGTCAGTGCAGATCCAGAGCTGAGCCAGGGGAGACCTGCTTGTGGATGTCTGTTGAAAGAGGGCTACTTTGCTACACCTTGCCGGAAAAATCACCCTGCAGAAGCCCCCGTGACTGATCCTGGGCCACTAGACTTTGGTGCTGTGACTCTGGCCGCTCTGCAAAACCTTGCCCGCCGAGCACCCGGAGTGCATGTGCAGGGGCCGTGACCGACATAAGGGAGCCATTTGTACTGCTGTGATCTCCCTCCTGCTGCTCGGGGTGCCCCGAGACTGAGAGAGACTTCTGTGCTGATGTGGGCCCCCTTCTGCTGCTTGGTGTGCCCTGAGACTGGGAGAGACTAACAAAGAAAGATTCCGTTACCTGCGGAAGGAGACCAAAGAAGAAGACTGAGGAGTTTCCCCCTTCAGCGCTGCACCGGGACCCGTCCTCGTGAGATCCCCAGGCCTGCGACGTGGGAGCGACATCTTCTTCTGTGATAGACTGGTACGTGATTTCAGGGAAAGTTAGGGAAAGATACCTTCATTGTTGTGTTTTTTTTTTTTGCTGCGTACCCGGAAGAAGTGAAGATCCAGAGACTCTAATATATACAAGTGCGTATATAGTTCGGCTGACTGTGATATAAACATGTTTGCCAGTAAAGAAACGTTATTATCGGTTAAACCTGAGTATGGGGATTCTTTTGAGAAAGATCATACACACACACCCGCGGCCTTACCACCGGTCGCTTCATCTGGCGTAGTCGGCAGGATGTGTGATCAACAGAATCTCCTCCCGGTAGTAACTTATAACCAGACTTATACTACGGCCTGCAGGTCCATATCCGGTGCCAGCACTCCGAACAGTGACACGGAAGAATTGAAGCAGATAGTAGCAGAGTTGCAGAAACGGATACTACAGCTACAGCTCAAGCTAGAGCAACAGGCGGACAGGCAAGCGAGACAGCAATCCAGCCGGCCTATGGGAAGGTGCTGGACATGCGGCGACCCCCGCCATAGGGCAAACCGTTGTCCGCATCCTCCACCCGTGGTCCGATATACCAGAACCAGCAAGTCATGCCCCACAACAGCAGCCACCTTTAAACTAGACGCCCCCGCCAAAGCGGCTCGCTCGGCAGGGGAGATCAGGGAAAAGGGTGTGTAGAGACAGAGCCAGACCGATAAGCAAGTGCTGGCCACTCGGGTCCAGGGGATGGTGAAGTGGCTTAATGTCCGCGATGGGTATGGCTTCATCAACAGGAATGACACAAAGGATGATGTGTTTGTACATCAGACTGCCATAAAGCGTAACAATCCTCGTAAGTGCCTCCGCAGCGTTGGTGATGGGGAGGTGGTACAGTTTGATGTTGTGGAGGGAGAGAGGGGTACAGAGGCCGCCGACGTCACCGGTCCTGGGGGTGTTCCCGTTAAAGGAAGCAGATTTGCCCCCAACCGGCGCCGCTACTGCCGGCGATCCTACTCTCCCCGGGTAGAAAACGGGACTGAGTTTATTGGAGATATTGTGAGCCCTGAACAAGGGAGCGAAGGTGAACGGGGGGATGACGGTTTCCCCCAACAGAGGTCCCTACCCCGCCGGAGATCAATCCCTGTGATATCCACAGCCATCACTGCCTTGGAGCCGATGGTTGTTGACAGGGACTGTCAACCTTTAAGTGGGGGGGTATGTAGTGAGGTGAGCAATTCAGATTGTATCATAGAAATGGATATGGAAATGAACTGTGCACAGTCCGCTACTGCCCCTTGTGGATGAGTGCTGAAACAAACGCAGGGAAGTGGGAAATTCCCTTTTCAGCAAATGTGTTTACTCAGGAAGAGAGAGCAGCAGGAAGTCAGTGCAGATCCAGAGCTGAGCCAGGGGAGACCTGCTTGTGGATGTCTGTTGAAAGAGGGCTACTTTGCTACACCTTGCCGGAAAAATCACCCTGCAGAAGCCCCCGTGACTGATCCTGGGCCACTGGACTTTGGTGCTGTGACTCTGGCAGCTCTGCAAAACCTTGCCCGCCGAGCACCCGGAGTGCATGTGCAGGGGCCGTGACCGACATAAGGGAGCCATTTGTACTGCCGTGATCTCCCTCCTGCTGCTTGGGGTGCCCCGAGACTGAGAGAGACTTCTGTGCTGCTGTGGGCCCCCTTCTGCTGCTCGGTGTGCCCTGAGACTGGGAGAGACTAACAAAGAAAGATTCCGTTACCTGCGGAAGGAGACCAAAGAAGAAGACTGAGGAGTTTCCCCCTTCAGCGCTGCACTGGGACCCGTCCTCGTGAGATCCCCAGGCCTGCGACGTGGGAGCGACATCTTCTTCTGTGATAGACTGGTACGTGATTTTAGGGAAAGTTAGGGAAAGATACCTTCATTGTTGTGTTTTTTTTTTTGCTGCGTACCCGGAAGAAGTGAAGATCCAGAGACTCTAATATATACAAGTGCGCATATAGTTCGGTTGACTGTGATATAAACATGTTTGCCAGTAAAGAAACGTTATTATCGCTTAAACCTGAGTATGGGGATTCTTTTGAGAAAGATCATACACACACACCCGCGGCCTTACCACCGGTCGCTTCAATAGCGAAACCAAGTTGCCACAGAGGACAGGACTGGACTCCAGACCAGGGCAATACAATTCAAATTGCTTTTCTCAAAAAAATGGCACTTGGCCACATCATGTCCGCATTACAGCCGCGATGTCTGTTCACACTGGGGAGTCTGATGTGCAGCCTTAGACCTTCTTGTTGCTCAGCCTGAGTTAGGGTGTTGGCGGTGGTTAGTTCACTGATGTTCAGCTTTGCAGGAGTAAAACATTTTGATTATTGTCAATTGAAGGTTGAGGCTACTGGAACGCCGCCTCCCTTAAGTGTAGCTCAGAACATTTCTGGATGCCGACTATAGCATTTGCGTGCCTCTTGCAACCGGTTTTGAATGGAAGTTGCTGGTGAAACCCTAAACACTGCTTGTTGTCTGGTGAAGTATACCTTGTTGTTTTTTCATTCCCTATTTGTATTTGAGTTCTCCTTACATACATATTGTATCTTCCTGATTGTTAGCTGTGTTATGTTTACTTTATCTCGGGCTGTCTTTACTTGTGGGTTCCATTACGGTTCACCTCCTGGGATGGGGTTGGGGGTTTAGCTCAGGGCTGGACAGGAGAAAGGGACAGGTCAGAGACTCAGGCCTCTCTACCATTAAGGGTACCCCTGAGTTAAGGAAAGTCAAGGTTCCCCTAGCCTGTGGCACAGATCATGGACCCAGATTCCTTACTTCCTGTTTTACCATAGCTCCTCGTGACATCGTAATCTTTGTCTGTCCTTACCCATCTTATGTGAATGCTTTGTCTGGCCTTACCCATCTTATGTCACCGCTTTGTCTGGCCTTACTCATCACATGCAAACGCTTTGTCTGGCCTTACCCATCATATTTATACACTCGATCACCTTGTCTGGCCTTACCTATCACATGTGAATGCTTTACCTGGCCTTACCTATCACATATGAATGCTTTGTGGGGCCTTACCCATCATATATGAATGCTTTGTGGGGCCTTACCCATCACATGTGAACGCTATGTCTGGCCTTAACCATTTTATGTGAACGCTTTGTCTGGACTTACCCATCACATGTGAATACTTAGTCTGGCCTTACCCATCCAATTCCAATCCCGTTGTCTGGCCTTACCAATCTTATGTGAACACTTTGTCTAGCTTTACCAATCTTATGTGAACACTTTGTCTAGCTTTACCTATCACATGTGAACACTTTGTCTAGCCTTACCTATCACACGTGAACACTTTGTCTAGCCTTACCCATCACATGTGAACACTTTGTGTAGCCTTACCCATCACATGTGAACAGTTTGTATAGCCTTACCCATCACATGTAAACACTTTGTCTAGCCTTACCCATCACATGTGAACACTTTGTCTAGCCTTAACCATCACATGTGAACACTTTGTCTAGCCTTACCCATCACATGTGAACACTTTGTCTAGCCTTAACCATCACATGTGAACACTTTGTCTAGCCTTACCCATCACATGTGAACACTTTGTGTAGCCTTACCCATCACATGTGAACACTTTGTCTAGCCTTACCCATCACATGTGAACACTTTGTCTAGCCTTACCCATCACATATGAACACCTTGTCTAGCCTTACCCATCACATATGAACACCTTGTCTAGCATTACCCATCACATATGAACACTTTGTCTAGCTTTACCTATCACATGTGAACACTTTGTCTAGCCTTACCTATCACACGTGAACACTTTGTCTAGCCTTACCCATCACATGTGAACACTTTGTGTAGCCTTACCCATCACATGTGAACAGTTTGTATAGCCTTACCCATCACATGTAAACACTTTGTCTAGCCTTACCCATCACATGTGAACACTTTGTCTAGCCTTAACCATCACATGTGAACACTTTGTCTAGCCTTACCCATCACATGTGAACACTTTGTCTAGCCTTAACCATCACATGTGAACACTTTGTCTAGCCTTACCCATCACATGTGAACACTTTGTCTAGCCTTACCCATCACATGTGAACACTTTGTGTAGCCTTACCCATCACATGTGAACACTTTGTCTAGCCTTACCCATCACATGTGAACACTTTGTCTAGCCTTACCCATCACATATGAACACCTTGTCTAGCATTACCCATCACATATGAACACCTTGTCTAGCCTTACCCATCACATATGAACACCTTGTCTAGCCTTACCCATCACATGTGCACACTTTGTCTAGCATTACCCATCACACGTGTACACTTTTGTCTGTCCTTACCCATCTTATGTGAATGCTTTGTCTGTACTTACCAAGCTTATGTGAACACTTTATTTTGCCTTACCCATCACATGTGAACGCTTTGCTTTAACCCTTTCCTTTCTGACTGCTAAGCTAAGACAGAAGACTGGTTATAAGTTCCTAGACCCAACTACAAGATGACAAAGCAACCACAAGCATAACTGTCTGAAATAGAAAGACAACCGTATGCAGGAATTGTTTTGGGTGAGAAGGCACAGACCGGTACTGCCCGTGTAATAATAATTTACCTTGATTCTGGGAACCTCCTTTGCACAGACCTTTTGTACACTCAGTGCGGGACATTACTCTATCAAATGAATGAATGAATGAAGCTCTTGAGGACAACGCCCGGCTGCAGTGAAAAACACTGATTTTTCCAAGATTTAATGTAAGTGAGGGCTTATCTCATCCTCCATGTCCTCTCCTTTGTGTAACGTCAGCAAATCTATTACTTCAGCAAAGCAACAATTTCCTTCCCTGATATCGAAGAATGACATGTGATGGCTGGGAGGGTTGCACTTAATTTCCACAGACCCCGACATCCTGTGTTCCAGGGGTAAACAAATCAGTGCCCCCGCCAGTGGGTAGGAGGGCGGATTCTACATTATGGTTTTCTTTTTTAAGTAAACTTTTATCTAAACCTAATGGATGCTGTAGAGGAAATGCCCTTACCCTTGGCTGAGATGAAACAGTATCGTGTCGTGCTAATCACCCAATGACCTCAACTGGTGGAAAACCCAGTGGTATACACCCGAGGGGGGTGTACAGACTTTATTTAACAGGAAGTTGTAGAAAAACACAAAGGTTAAAGGAGTTTTCCCACGAAAGACTTCTATGCAATATTGATAGAACTGGCTAAAATTAGCCATAAGTTTTTGCAGGAGGGGGACTCGAAAACTAACCTGCGGCACACAATCTCAAGCAACAGCTACAAAGGAGATGTATAATTTGGGTAACAGGGATATCAGAACATGCAATACATTGGTAATACTAGATAAAAGACTGAAATTGTTAACAAAATTATTATTTTTTTGTAAATTTGCCTTATTGATGAATATCCTATGTGACCTTTTACAGCTGTCCATGATCTTTGGTCAACAGCGATCTGTCCCGACCCTTCTTACACATTCAGGTGCATCTCAATTAATTATTTGGTATATCTCAATGGTAATATTTGATCTCTGATGGTGGGTTTACACACACCAACTTATCTGTCCAACTTCTGAACAACTTACTGGTTGCAGTGAGATCATGGACACATTGTTCCATTGTACACAGCCACAAAATGGAGCAATGTGTCCATGATTTCACTGCAACCAGTAAGTTGTTCAGAAGTTGGACAGATAAGTTGGTGTGTGTAAAGTGGCCTTTAGACCCCTACTTTAATTTTCTAAGATAATGACTTTTGGGTTTTCATTGGCTGTAAGCCATAATCATCAACATTTACAGAGATAAACACATGAAATAGATCCCTCTGTGTGTAATGACTCTATATAATATGCGTTTCACTTTAAGTATTGCATTACTGAATTAAATTAACTTTTTGATGATATTGTAATTCATTGAGATGCAGCTGTAAATACTCGACTTGGCTCAGCGCTCATGTGTTTCGATGGGAAGAGGAGGGAAAGCCGTGGCTAGACAATAAAAAGCTTGCAAGTTCTGCAGTTACAGTCCTGAGAAGTTTTATATATAGAGAACATACTTTTCTATAAGTGGAGAAAGTCCCGGAGAGGCTGGTAGACTGTTCCTGCCACTGCTGCTGCCGCCAGGGGATTCTGCCTGAAGAGCAGAGAAAATCCATCATATTAGTCACATATTTCCTAAAATATTTTGTGCTGCACTTTTCTCTGTCTGGGACTCTCCTAAAATTTTGGCAAACCCTGCTCCTTTCATTGTGTTACTGAGCCCTCTCTCATCGTGATCAATGCCCTTTCATCCTGAAATACTTTGTGCTGCTGTGTACATGGTGCTCATTTGAACACCCTGTAACGCATCCAGTGTCTTAAAGTAGAGAATAAATCCACTTACCAGAGGAGACAGTGATTGGAGGGGGGACGAGCTCGGAGACTGTCCCGGGATGTTCAGCAGGTTAAATTTAGGAACCACAGCGACGCTCACTCTGCGGCGAGGCATATTCTAGAATAAAGCACCGGCAGTGATGTCACCTGTGCGCACTGCTAAATCTGAACATCTGGTAAATTTGGAATAATCAATATGGTTTGTAATTTTCGGTTACTCTACCCACCTTCCCAATGGTCAGTGACATGGACCGTGAGGAGCGGGGGACACCGTCATCTGAAATATAGAAAAAACAGTGACTTTATTCTCTGTAATCTGCTGTCTAATAAACAGGTCTGCAGACGATATACATATTATCACTAGTCACGACGAAATTCTGTAGAATCGTCAGATATGATGTTTTGGAAGTCTAGAAATGTTACTCCAGTCACTGACTACAGTAATGTTTCTGGCAAGGTACAGAGAGGCGACCGCCACTGAGAAGATGCATTGGATTCATTAAGTTGCCAGCAAGCTTTTCCTCCAGACTGGCTCCAGTCTTAATAAATCGGCTCCTAAGTGTATTTGCCCTCCCTGCCCAAGTATGTTTTTTTTTCTTCGCTTTTTTTCAGTTGAACTAAAACCACAACCACAAGTAAAAAAAAAAGAAAAACAAATGATCTCTCCTTTATCCAAAGATGCAGTTCAACCCTGTCTTTATTTACAGGCAGCCACATGTGAATTGTAGAGTCAATCAGTGTCATTTGCTCCAATCGCTGAGTGGTGACGGCAGAGGTGCTACAGGCTGTCATGAGTGTGCTGATGTCACCTCTGGGGGATCCAGGGTCAGGAGGTCTCAGCGTTTAATCGTTTGCAGGCCTTCTGTAGAACCTACTTGACTGTATTGCTGATGTACGTTCTCCTCTATGCTTCAGGGCTTAAGTACCCTTTCTCTGCTGGCTGAGAGTTTTCTTAGCTTTTATTCCAGCTGTAGCTTGTGATTGTCTCTCTCTTCCGCTATATCTATCCGCCTCTCACTTCACTCCTTGCTGGATATAGAATTTGTATTCTGACCTGTGGAGGATCTCATTGCTGTTAAGTAGAGGGTTTGTTCCCTATGGAGTCTAGCAAGGTACAAGACCTAGGCATCCCCACCTTCAGGGTTAATCTTGGGGACAGGGATAGCCTAGGGACCCGTAGCTTGACGGACTGCTCAGGTGTACACTGTCCCTGCCATCTAACAGTCACTGGCATAGCACAGACACTAATTAGCTGCTGTTGACATGTGAATAACATCCATGAACAGCTAGGTTGACACCTAGTTTAGGAAAATAATCATCGGTCAATTCATGGATTTAGCATCTGAATGTAGATGGGATAGTCTCATGGACTACCAGTGTCAGGGCCCTGCGGTCTGCATAGCGGTATCATATTTACCAGAAGCGCTGTAATTGCGGCTGGAGTTCTGGTTGGCGAGTTTTTTAAACTCCATGAGTTCAGCGTGATCCTTCTCATAAGTCCTCTTCAAGTTCTCCACGTACTGCATCATCACCTCCGTGGCCCGAGACATGCGCTTCTCCTGGATAAAAAAGTGCACAATTGCTGAACAGATACATTTGTGGAACAGGAAAAGATGAGCAGATTATTAGGTTAGATAGATCACGGCCAAACATGCAGGACTATAGTCAATAATCTATTGATGCAAACAGAAACACAGGAATGCAAAAACAGATGTGAGACTTACGGACCTGGCGCACGGCTCCGACCATCTCTGCCCGGCTGGACAGTCTGGTGATCAGACGATGGAGGACAGAGATGTCCTCGAGTAACTTCTGATAAGCTTCACGGTGCTCGCTGTTCTGCCATAAGGATACAGAAGACTAGACAAATAAAAGAGAGAACAGATAAATATAATCCAGAAAAATAAATTTCTATATTAAAAGTCCTAAAATCTTGCATCTTTCACTTTGACTGCTAATGAGATTGTCACTTTCAGAGATCAGCAGTCATCTCATAGTAAGGGGGTTTAGGGTTACTTTTCTACCTCTTGGGAGAATCCGGTATATGTATCGTATGTAGGGATGAGCCAGTAGTGAAATATTCAGACTTGCTATACTCGCAATGAGTAGGTTCTAATACTCGGGTACTCGTTATGAGTCCAATATAAGTCAATGGGAATTGCGAGTACTTTCGCAGTGTATCTATATACACTGCGAAAGTGAAATAAAAGTTAATAAAAAGTGTTAAAAATAAAAAAATAACATACTCACCTATCCCACGGCTGTCCCGGGACCGTAAAGAACATATCCCATGGCCTGCCAGGACCTTAAGTCTGATGGCCAATCAGATGGCCGATAGCGATCAGGTGGTGTGTGATGTCACTGTGAAAGTGAATGTACTACTCATTGTTCCTAACGAGTAATCACAAGAAAACTCGTGGAGTAGCGAGTAGCCCGAATACGGTACTAGTCAGCGAGTACCGAATAGTTACGAGTATAGTCGCTCATCCCTAATCGTATGCATTTATGTTAAGGGTTGATAAATCTAATTATATGGGTGTTGCCATCTAGCGCCCAAGGTAAAGACTTCTCCCTGGTTCCCATAGAGTATAGATGTTATTAATAGTAATTAGTGATATTCCTTAGGGGTGGGACTCTGTCAACATAAAGGGCCTGTGGTGTGCGTTCAGGAGGAGAGTACCAAGAAAAGAAGAGCTAGGTAAGGTGAATAGGAACAACTATCGCATTTCGATTCAAGTGGACCATCTGGGTCACCCAGGGATTCTGGCCCAGTACACGGTACATTGGAATTGAACATTCAGTGAGTGTGCCCCTATCGATGGTGGTGCCCACCCTCTGCCTTAGGCAGATCCCCAGGCAGCGACTGTTTCCTCCGGTGCAGGTTCAGTGGACTTTGGCATAGACTCGGGTAAAAGAGTGCAAGCTGTCAAGCAGGTTCTGTCTAGCGGTGGCTCTGATTGTTCCTTTGGATGGATCCCCGGGGTGGGATAGGGCTGGAGCCAAGAGAGACCAAGGGACGAGGGTCTGGATACACTGGGACGAGGTGAGCAGTCTGCAGCAAATTGTATCCCCAAAAGAGTATCGTTTAAGTGAAGTGCCTCTGTTTCACAAGGTAGTTTCAGTAAAAAACTGTTTTCGAGCATCATTGATTCAGAGTGCTTTGGCCCTCACCGATGGTGACTCAAAACTGAGCTCTTTGCACTGGGGAGCCGGCTGGGAATATTATAGCTCTTTGCACTGGTGAGCAAAACCAGGCCCTGCCTCTGCTACGACTTGCAATACCCTGTATGGCTGGACCGTCAAAGCCACTGTCATCACAGCAGAATTGTGATTTCAGCTCTGGATGTGACCGGAGAATAAACTGGGATGTTATGCCTTGTATTCTGTATGTAGCAGGTAAAATGTGTTGGAAGTTCTTCATCCTCTTTGTATTTGTCACCATAGGACGACTGCCCCCTATAATTATTCTACCACCATCTCACCATCACTGCCGCCTTGAAGTTCTCCAATTCCTTTTCGTTATTTTCCTCGGTCAGGTTTCGCTCCCTCTCTGACTGGTTCAGCCGTGATTCCACGCGTGTAGCTGTCATTCCGAAACGCCAGGGAAAGCTGGACAAAAACGTTCTGTGAAAGGGCAGACATTTACCTAATATTATATTTGGCTGAAGCAAGTGGAGTCTGGAGAATGGTCACACGACAAACATGAAAGTGCAGCGTTCCCCGGCCGGGGGTCAGAAGATCGCAGTCACACCTCGGGGTGTTATATCACATGCCGGCTGCTACATAATATCCACTATATTACGCCTCTGATATTACTAAATCATATGACGCAATCGTATAAACACTGTACTGCCTTAAAGTAACATTTCCCCAAATCTCCGTTCATTAAATAAAGTTTGTCAAACTTTCTGGACATTTTTCCGTGACTTAAATGCACATATTTGCGGCTAAAAATCATTGTTACAGTTGGGTTTCATTAAAATTTTGTACCATTTTGCTTTTCCAGGCTCTTTGTTTTCCTGCACATTCAACTTTGATGCAATCTGTGGTCATAGGAGATCAGAAAAAGGTAGATAATAGAGTTACAAACGCCCTATCAGACTGTCATAGCGGGCTCACTGACGGAAGTTAGTTAGCTCATTCTGCAGAAAGTAAATAACAATGCAATACTGAGGCTATAGAAGGACGGCAGTGCGATTTTTAAAAAATGTAATCAAATTACAAAAAATATTTTTAGCCCCAAATCTATGGCTTTACAGGAGAAAAATGTCCCTAAAGGTGGACAACCCCTTTAAGGCATCTCTGTGGATTATAACACCTTGAGAGATCTATGCTACAATGATTAGCTGTGGTTCTGGAGGCCAAAGAAGGTCCAACGAGATACTACATGGGTAAAGAAAGCTGCTTTAGGGGCTATGGAATCCCTGTTCTTGCACTAAATGGGGGTCCTAGAGGTATCCATTATCCATACCCATTGTATCCGAGGGTTCTGACTGCACTCCATCATGATGCCATGCTTTATTGTGGTGATGTCACTGTGGAAGATGAGCCTTGATGTCTGTGCACACATAGGAGCTGAGGCCGGCAGATAATTATGTAGTGACCCGGTCCAGATTGTGTCTGTCCCTTTAAGTACCACTGGACCGTGAGTAGCCCTGCACACAGCAGCTTACTCCCTAGATACCTCTCAACGATTATTAGTGAGTATGATAGAGTTCTAGATCCAGCGCAAACTTTTCATTCACCTCAAACACTTAGTGATGCTACATTGGTGGATCTCGTCAATTACCACTACACTGTTTTTATACAAAAGATATTTTTTATTTTTTACTTTCTCAAACATGGTTAAAAATTGATAAAATTATCATACAAGATTGTTAAAAATTCTTCTTTGGGGTAATTTCTTGATTTTTTGGATATGTTCCTTTAGTGGCTTCTCTTTATAGATATCACCACCTTCTCCACTCAGTATTGGTGTGCTATCGGATAAATGGATAAACCCCTATTAATATTCTGTGAATTCTTTTATTTGTTGATATCTAAATTAATTGTGTCTCACCTTGCTAAGACATATGATGTTTTCCTGTTGTTGTATGTTGTTGCGGTTGGATTCCGAGTGTGGATCCCACCGGTTGGTAAATCTTCAGCCTAATTGTATAAAATAATTGTAATGTTCTGTCTACTCTGATTTATATATTTAATTGTTGGTATACACACCTTTTTGTGAATGCTACTGTTCTGGGTTCTTTACTTGCATTTTGGTCTGTGTTCCAACTTCTTTCTTAGAATATGGTGCTTAGGACTGAATGTAAAGAGAATCTATTGTTAGATATGCTTTTTATTGTTAAACGGTACACTTATGTTTGGAGAGTGTATTTTGTGAGTATAGGTGCTTGTAACATTCCAATCGTTCCCCTCCTATTTTTAGTTAGTGAGATTTGGCTTGATAAGGGTTAATTCAGTGTGTACAACTGCTTTACATGAAGCTGCTCTTAACTTGATGCTACCAGTAAGTGAGTGCTGACCCCACAAAGGTTACTTGCTGACTGTCAGCCTCTCATATTGACATGTATAATAAGTGTTAAAAACTGATAATTGTGGGTCTCCTAAGAATTATGTATATGTGGTATGTGTACGTCACAAAACCCTGAACAGGTTTTTTTTTAACTCACTTTTCTGTTGGTGGAAGTGGGTCCTCACAACTTGTGGAGCCTCTGATCTGGGTTCCCCTCCTGCTCTCCTGCTCAGTCCGCGGGCTGTCAGCTCCCCGGGCAGGTCCACATACACAGTGGCCTTTGGTGTTGCGCCCAGCTTCCGGGTGTAGTGACGTCAGCTGTTTGTCAGGATGATCCTGAGGAAGTAGGACGATCCCTACGAAATGCGTTGAGACCACCCACACTGTGCATTTCTCCACTGTTCACAGACTGACAGACGAGTACTGAGTCCCCGCCCTCTCCGATCACATGACCACTAGTTTTACAATCTGACCGCTGACAAACAGCTGACGTCACTACACCCGGAAGCTGGGCGCAACACTGAAGGCCACGGTGTATGCGGACCCGCCCGGGAAGCTGACAGCCCGCGGACTGAGCAGGAAAGCAGGAGGGGAACCCGGATCAGAGGCTCCACAAGTTGTGAGGACCCACTTCCACCAACAGAAAAGTGAGTTAAAAAAAACCTGTTCACGGTTTTGTGACGTACACATACCACATATACATAATTCTTAGGAGACCCACAACTATCAATTTTTAACACTTACCGTATTATGCATGTCAATATGAGAGGCTGACAGTCAGCAAGTAACCTCTGTGGGGTCAGCACTCACTTACTGGTAGCATCAAGTTAAGAGCAGGTTCATGTAAAGCAGTTGTACACACTGAATTAACCGTTATCAAGCCAAATCTCACTAACTAAAAATAGGAGTTGAACGATTGAATTTTACAAGCACCTATACTCACAAAATACACTCTCCAAACATAAGTGTACCGTTTAACAATAAAAAGCATATCTAACAATAGATTCTCTTTACATTCAGTCCTAAGCACCATATTTTTAAGAAAGAAGATGGAACACAGACCAAAATGCAAGTAAAGAACCCAGAACAGTAGCATTCACAAAAAGGTGTGTATACCAACAATTAAATATATAAATCAGAGTAGACAGAACATTACAATTATTTTATACAATTAGGCTGAAGATTTACCAACCGGTGGGATCCACACTCGGAATCCAACCGCAACAACATACAACAACAGGAAAACATCATATGTCTTAGCAAGGTGAGACACAATAAATTTAGCTATCAACAAATAAAAGAATTCACAGAATATTAATAGGGGTTTATCCATTTATCCGATAGCACACCAATACTGAGTGGAGAAGGTGGTGATATCTATAAAGAGAAGCCACTAAAGGAACATATCCAAAAAATCAAGAAATTACCCCAAAGAAGAATTTTTACCAATTTTGTATGATAATTTTATCAATTTTTAACCATGTTTGAGAAAGTAAAAAATAAAAAATATCTTTTGTATAAAAACAGTGTAGTGGTAATTGACGAGATCCACCAATGTAGCATCACTAAGTGTTTGAGGTGAATAAAAAGTTTGCACTGGATCTAGAATTCTATCATATTCTATAATACAACTGTTTTTTGAGGAATAAACACACAGGATTCCTCCCAGGTCTTCAGCTGCAACTTATTAGAGTGAGGTGATAGTGGAAGGATCAGACTATCAGTAAAACACCCCATAGCTTGCTCCTGTGTAATATCCTTGTTTTATAGATTATTAGTGAGTGTTAGATATGCAGTTAAGTTAAATCCATGTACTTAATGTACTTTTCATGTCTTTTTCAGGTATGTCTCATTTGTTGTGTTTCAGCACCATCTGCTGGTGAAAATGTATAGTTTATAGTACTTTGCATTGTAAGAATCTGACATATAAAGTGAGTGTTGTCCTATTGGCCAGTGACACAGACACAGGGTTCAATAGGTGGAGCTACTTCCAGTCTCTTTCTTTCTAGACAGACAGAGCTGGATATTCTCCAGTCTCGTACAGGATGCCACACGGAGCATTTCATTCTTGCTTTCACCACAAAATTTCCAGCCAGGCCCTAAGGCCTAGGATTCCTTCTCTGCTTTCTACAGGCAAGATGGCTAAAGACTTTTAATCCTGGTTCATTGCTGTCCAGTTTTACGCATGCTTCTACAGCAGTAGGGCATACTGAGTGTAAAGAAGAACCTACTGCCCGCGTGTTGAGAAATTTGAGGGTCTCCCATCTCACCGCAACCACCCGTTATTTGCTTCAAGTATAGTTTTGCATGTGCTGTAACTAGTTGTGAAAGTACCACATGATTCCCAGGTCTGTAAAACCTTGTTGCTGTGTACCTACTCTTCTGCTTTAAGACACAAAAGACTCTGAACTTTCCTATAACTACATAGATATACTATTTTCAAATAATCTGCGTTCCAGAACCTCAATTCCATGTCGGAATTCAACTCAAGCTGTACTTGCCTACCCATGTGAAACTGTGAAGTATTTACCCCATGTTGGATTTACCCCATTCCTGCGATAGTAAACA
>JARQOC010000010.1:60068417-60100888 GCA_033576535.1 Allobates femoralis | reverse complement strand
TTCTTCTTTGAATTCCTGAAGACCTTGAACCTTCTTCAAACCTTCTTGATACCTTAAAGAGTCAGAGAAAAATGTGAAAATCTACATATCCTCCTGGTTTCATGACTGTACCCTAGAATCAGTGGTGGTCCAAGTAGCAGGCAATAAAATAACCCCTGCTGTGTGGCCTGAAACACACCAAATTATCAAATAATAATGGGACCATAAAATAGTAGGTACAGCTCACTAAAGAAGACCAGAAGCCAAAGTTTGGGTTATTTAATTTTCTGGATTATCAAACACAAGATTAATGGAATTTCTCATTATTATTTGTTGTACAGATGATGTACTCATTCATTTCTGAAGGTGATCTCTACCCCTTGTTATAAGCCTCCTCTTCGATCTTGGCTTTAACTTCCGCACTGATGTCCTCTCCGCAGTTCGGTACCATCCCAGACCCCTGAGTCTCACAACTGTCTGTATCCATGCCCGACTTCCCACTTAAAAAATGAAGAAAAAACAAACAAAAATAATATATATATAATTATGTGATCTACAAAAATAATAAACCAGGTACAAACAGACTCGCAATATTGATCTCATAAAAGGGGTAAAAAGATTGACAAGTGACCCATAAAAGGGACAATAAGTATTTCCAAATCAGCCAACAAATAAGTAACAGTTAGCACTGGAACAGTCAAGAGGCAGGTCGCCCACCACACCCGACACATGGGGCGGAAACGTTGCGTTTTTTCTATCAACTTATGAAATAACAATGTATTCTAAAAATGTTATTACTATTATTGTTATATATTATTTTTATTATAGCGCCATTTATTCCATGGCGCTTTACATGTGAAAAGGGGCATACATAGACAAGTACAATAATTATGAGCAATATAAGGCACGTACAATTACAGAAGGAGAGGGGACCCTGCCAGCGAAGGCTCACAGTCTACAAGGGATGGGTGAGGATACAGTAGATGAGGGAGAAGACCCTGCCCGCGAGGGCTCACAGCCTACAAGGGATGGGTTAGGATACAGTAGATGAGGAGAGAGGACCCTGCCCGCGAGGGCTCACAGTCTACAAGGAATGGGTTAGAATACAGTAGATGAGGAGAGAGGACCCTGCCCGCGAGGGCTCACAGTCTACAAGGGATGGGTTAGGATACAGTAGATGAGGAGAGAGGACCCTGCCCGCGAAGGCTCACAGTCTACAAGGGATAGGGGAGGATACAGTAGGTGAGGGGAGAGGATCCTGCCCGTGAGGGCTCACAGTCTACAAGGGATGGGTGAGGATACAGTAGGAGAGGAGAGAGGACCCTGCCCGCGAGGGCTCATAGTCTACAAGGGATGGGTGAGGATACAGTACATGAGGAGAGAGGACCCTGCCCACGAGGGCTCACAGTCTACAAGGGATGGGGGAGGATACAGTAGGTGAGGGGAGAGGATCCTGCCCGCGAGGGCTCACAGTCTACAAGGGATGGGTAAGAATACACTAGGAGAGGGTAGAGCTGGTTGTGTGGTGGTTCAGTAGACTAAAGATCGCTGCAGGTTGTAGACTGGTAAGAGATTGGTCTTCAGGTTCCTTTTGAAGGTTTCCACAGTTGGTGAGAGTCTGATGTATTGGGGCAGAGAGTTCCAGAGTATGGGGAAAGCACAGGAGAAATCTTGTATGCGGTTGTGGGAAGATGAGATAAGAGGGGAATAGAGAAGGAGATCTTGAGAGGATCACAGGTTGCATGTAGGTAAGTATCGGGAGACCATGTCACAGATGTATGGAGAAAACAGGTTGTGGATTGGTTTGTATGTCATAGTTAATGTTTTGAACTGCAGTCTTTGAGAAATAGGAAGCCAGCGAAGGGCTTGGCAGAGAAGAGAGACCGGGGAATAATGGGGAGACAGGTGGTTAGTCTAGCAGCAGAGTTTAGGATATATGAGAGGGTGCGAGAGTGCTAGAGGGGAGGCCAGAGAGCAGGAGGCTAGGATTGTCGAGGCGGGAGATGATGAGGGCATTATTTTTATTTATTTTATTTTTTTTGCTGCTTCATTTTTCTCCTTTTTAAAGCATTTTTGGTACAGATTTGAGGTAACTTTTTTAATACGATTTTTATTGCAGAAATATTAGGATTCTGCACTTAAAAGTGCAAAGACATTTTTTCATACATTTTTTATAGAATAGAATCCTAAAACACAGAAAACTGCACAGTCCTGTAGTGTTGAACCATTAAATGCAGCATATTTTCTACACACAAAAACCTTTTCATTGTTTATGCTTTATGGGATCATGACTTTAGTGTAAGGGTAGATGTGTCATATGCAGCTGTGATATGGGCACAACACGACCAATAACTGTAAACGGCCAAGTGCACGTGGGATTTGCAAATCACCTAGTAAACACTTATGTGATTTTGCAATAGAACAGAGGTTTCTCCTTTCTAAAGTGTTCAGCCAATTGCTATACCATTGATTTCACAGAACATAGTTAGCACAAGAGGCAGACTAGGTGCTGGGCCAAGGATGCTGTGTAATAGCGAAACCAAGTTGCCACAGAGGACAGGGCTGGACTCCAGACAAGGGCAATACAATTCAAATTGCTTGTCTCAAAAAAATGGCACTTGGCCACATCATGTCCACATTACAGCCGCGATGTCTGTTCACACTGGGGAGTCTGATGTGCAGCCTTAGACCTTCTTGTTGCTCAGCCTGAGTTAGGGTGTTGGCGGTGGTTAGTTCACTGATGTTGAGCTTTGCAGGAGTAAAACATTTTGATTATTTTCAATTGAAGGTTGAGGCTACTGGAACGCCGCCTCCCTTAAGTATAGCTCAGAACATTTCTGGATGCCGACTATAGCATTTGCGTGCCTCTTGCTAACCGGTCTTGAATGGAAGTTGCTGGTGAAACCCTAAACACTGCTTGTTGTCTGGTGAAGTATACCTTGTTTTTCATTCCCTATTTGTATTTGAGTTCTCCTTACAGGGCTGGACAGGAGAAAGGGACAGGTCAGAGACTCAGGCCTCTCTACCATTAAGGGTACCCCTGAGTTAAGGAAAGTCAAGGTTCCCCTAGCCTGTGGCACAGATCATGGGCCCAGATTCCTTACTTCCTGTTTTTACCATAGCTCCCCGTGACATCGTAATCTTTGTCTGTCCTTACCCATCTTATGTGAATGCTTTGTCTGGCCTTACCCATCTTATATCACCGCTTTGTCTGGCCTTACTCATCACATGCAAACGCTTTGTCTGGCCTTACCCATCATATTTATACACTCGATCACCTTGTCTGGCCTTACCTATCACATGTGAATGCTTTACCTGGCCTTACCTATCACATATGAATGCTTTGTGGGGCCTTACCCATCATATATGAATGCTTTGTGGGGCCTTACCCATCACATATGAACGCTTTTTGCATGGCCTTACCCATCACATATGAACGCTTTGTGGGGCCTTACCCATCACATATGAACGCTTTTTGCATGGCCTTACCCATCACATATGAACGCTTTGTGGGGCCTTACCCATCACATGTGAACGCTATGTCTGGCCTTAACCATTTTATGTGAACGCTTTGTCTGGACTTACCCATCACATGTGAATACTTAGTCTGGCCTTACCCATCCAATTCCAATCCCGTTGTCTGGCCTTACCAATCTTATGTGAACACTTTGTCTGGCCTTACCCATCACATGTGAACACCTTGTCTGGCCTTACCAATCTTATGTGAACACTTTGTCTAGCTTTACCAATCACATGTGAACACTTTGTCTAGCCTTACCCATCACATGTGAACAGTTTGTCTAGCCTTACCCATCACATGTGAACACTTTGTCTTGCCTTACCCATCACATGTGAACACTTTGTCTAGCCTTACCCATCACATGTGAACACTTTGTCTAGCCTTACCCATCACATGTGAACACTTTGTGTAGCCTTACCCATCCCATGTGAACACTTTGTCTAGCCTTACCCATCACATATGAACACCTTGTCTAGCATTACCCATCACATATGAACACCTTGTCTAGCCTTACCCATCACATGTGCACACTTTGTCTAGCCTTACCCATCACATGTGAACACTTTGTGTAGCCTTACCCATCACATGTGAACACTTTGTCTAGCCTTACCCATCACATATGAACACCTTGTCTAGCCTTACCCATCACATGTGCACACTTTGTCTAGCCTTACCCATCACATGTGAACACTTTGTGTAGCCTTACCCATCACATATGAACAACTTGTCTAGCCTTACCCATCACATGTGAACACTTTGTCTAGCCTTACCCATCACATGTGAACACTTTGTCTAGCCTTACCCATCACATATGAACAACTTGTCTAGCCTTACCCATCACATGTGCACACTTTGTCTAGCCTTACCCATCACATGTGAACACTTTGTGTAGCCTTACCCATCACATGTGAACACTTTGTGTAGCCTTACCCATCACATGTGAACACTTTGTCTAGCCTTACCCATCACATATGAACACCTTGTCTAGCATTACCCATCACATGTGCACACTTTGTCTAGCATTACCCATCACACGTGTACACTTTTGTCTGTCCTTACCCATCTTATGGGAATGCTTTTGTCTGTACTTACCAAGCTTATGTGAATGCTTTGTCTGGGGCCTTACCCATCTTATGTGAACACTTTGTTTTGCCTTACCCATCACATGTGAACGCTTTGCTTTAACTCTTTCCTTTCTGACTGCTAAGCTAAGACAGAAGACTGGTTATAAGTTCCTAGACCCAACTACAAGATGACAAAGCAACCACAAGCATAACTGTCTGAAATAGAAAGACAACCGTATGCAGGAATTGTTTTGGGTGAGAAGGCTCAGACCGGTATTGCCCGTGTAATAATAATTTACCTTGATTCTGGGAACCTCCTTTGCACAGACCTTTTGTACACTCAGTGCGGGACATTACTCTATCAAATGAATGAATGAATGAAGCTCTTGAGGACAACGCCCGGCTGCAGTGAAAAACACTGATTTTTCCAAGATTTAATGTAAGTGAGGGCTTATCTCATCCTCCATGTCCTCTCCTTTGTGTAACGTCAGCAAATCTATTACTTCAGCAAAGCAACAATTTCCTTCCCTGATATCGAAGAATGACATGTGATGGCTGGGAGGGTTGCACTTAATTTCCACAGACCCCGACATCCTGTGTTCCAGGGTAAACAAATCAGTGCCCCAGCCAGTGGGTAGGAGGGCGGATTCTACATTATGGTTTTCTTTTTTAAGTAAACTTTTATCTAAACCTGATGGATGCTGTAGAGGAAATGCCCTTACTCCTTGGCTGAGATGAAACAGTATCGTGTCGTGCTAATCACCCAATGACCTCAACTGGTGGAAAACCCAGTGGTATACACCCGAGGGGGGGTGTACAGACTTTATTTAACAGGAAGTTGTAGAAAAACACAAAGGTTAAAGGAGTTTTCCCACGAAAGACTTCTATGCAATATTGATAGAACTGGCTAAAATTAGCCATAAGTTTTTTGCAGGAGGGGGACTCGAAAACTAACCTGCGGCACACAATCTCAAGCAGCAGTTACAAAAGAGATGTATAATTTGGGTAACAGGGATATCAGAACATGCAATACATTGGTAATACTAGATAAAAGACTGAAATTGTTAACAAAATTATTTTTTTTTGTAAATTTGCCTTATTGATGAATATCCTATGTGACCTTGTAAAGCTGTCCATGACCTTTGGTCAACAGCGATCTGTCCCGACCCTTCTTAGGGTGGCTTCACACTGGCGTTTGTGTCTGCATGCTGATGGCATGCAGACACAAACGCTGTCAAAAGCAGTGGGGAAATGATGTGTCCGCAGCGGAGAATGTCCGCCTGCGGACACATCACTAGGGAGCCCGGCAGCCAATCGGAGGTGTCCGGGGGCGGGCCGGAGGCGGAGATCAGTGCCGGAGATCTCCTCCTCCCCGCCGCCGGTAAGCACCGGGACATGTCGGCGGGGAGTACAGCTGATGTGACAGCTGTTTGAATCTTCCCGCGCCGACACCGAGAGGAGATGTCGGCGCGGGAAGATTCAAACAGCTGTCACATCAGCTGTTTCTCCCCGCCGACACCGCTAGCAGATTACCGGCGGCGGGGAAGAGGAGATCAGCAGAGGATGAGCTGATCTCCCGGTGGCCGTCGGTGATCTCCTGTGACATCACCGGCGGCCACCGGGAGATTTTTCAATGGGTCCGCAGCGTTCTCCAGCGCTGTCAAGCGCTGAACACTGCGGACCCATTGAAGACAATGCAGGTTTTGTGCGCTTGGGGACGGCTTGCTGATCTTCCAAGCTCCCCGAGCGCACAAAAAATGCAACATGCTGCGTCCCGGGCGCGGATGCTGGACACCGGAAGGAGCAGATATCGTCCGCATCCGCACCCGAACGCAGCAAACGCAGGCACTATGCGTTCCTATGTTAAACATAGGAACCGCAGTGCGCATGCGTTTGACTGCGTATGGGAACGCAGCATACGCTGCTTTCCCATACGCAAATGTGAAGGCACCCTTACACATTCAGGTGCATCTCAATTAATTATTTGGTATATCTCAATGGTAATATTTGATCTCTGATGGTGGGTTTACACACACCAACTTATCTGTCCAACTTCTGAACAACTTACTGGTTGCAGTGAAATCATGGACACATTGCTCCATTTGTACACAGCCACAAAATGGAGCAAGGTGTCCATGATTTCACTGCAACCAGTAAGTTGTTCAGAAGTTGGACAGATACGTTAGTGTGTGTAAAGTGGCCTTTAGACCCTTCATCCCCCTACTTTAATTTTCTAAGATAATGACTTTTGGGTTTTCATTGGCTATAAGCCATAATCATCAACATTTACAGAGATAAGCACATGAAATAGATCACTCTGTGTGTAATGACTCTATATAATATACGTGTTTCACTTTAAGTATTGCATTACTGAATTAAATTAACTTTTTGATGATATTGTAATTCATTGAGATGCAGCTGTAAATACTCAACTTGGCTCAGCGTTCATGTGTTTCGATGGGAAGAGGAGGGAAAGCCGTGGCTAGACAATAAAAAGCTTGCAAGCTCTGCAGTTACAGTCCTGAGAAGTTTTATATATAGAGAACATACTTTTCTATAAGTGGAGAAAGTCCCGGAGAGGCTGGTAGACTGTTCCTGCCACTGCTGCTGCCGCCAGGGGATTCTGCCTGAAGAGCAGAGAAAATCCATCATATTAGTCACATATTTCCTAAAATATTTTGTGCTGCACTTTTCTCTGTCTGGGACTCTCCTAAAATTTTGGCAAACCCTGCTCCTTTCATTGTGTTACTGAGCCCTCTCTCATCGTGATCAATGCCCTTTCATCCTGAAATACTTTGTGCTGCTGTGTACATGGTGCTCATTTGAACAGCCTGTAACGCATCCAGTGTATTAAAGTAGAGAATAAATCCACTTACCAGAGGAGACAGTGATTGGAGGGGGGACGAGCTCGGAGACTGTCCCGGGATGTTCAGCAGGTTAAATTTAGGAACCACAGCGACGCTCACTCTGCGGCGAGGCATATTCTGGAATAAAGCACCGGCAGTGATGTCACCTGTGCGCACTGCTAAATCTGAACATCTGGTAAATTTGGAATAATCAATATGGTTTGTAATTTTTGGTTACTCTACCCACCTTCCCAATGGTCAGTGACATGGACCGTGAGGAGCGGGGGACACCGTCATCTGAAATATAGAAGAGACAGTCACTTTATTCTCTGTAATCTGCTGTCTAATAAACAGGTCTGCAGACGATATACATGTTATCACTAGTCACGAGGAAATTCTGTAGAATCGTCAGATATGATGTTTTGGAAGTCTAGAAATGTTACTCCAGTCACTGACTACAGTAATGTTTCTGGCAGGGTACAGAGAGGCGACTGCCACTGAGAAGATGCATTGGATTCGTTAGGTTGCCAGCAAGCTTTTCCTCCAGACTGGCTCCAGTCTTAATAAATCGGCTCCTAAGTGTATTTGCCCTCCCATGCCCAAGTATGTTTTTCTTTTCTTCGCTTTTTTTCAGTTGAACTAAAACCACAACCACAAGTAAAAAAAAAAAGAAAAACAAATGATCTCTCCTATATCCAAAGATGCAGTTCATCCCTGTCTTTGTTTACAGGCAGCCACATGTGAATTGTAGAGTCAATCAGTGTCATTTGCTCCAATCGCTGAGTGGTGACGGCAGAGGTGCTACAGGCTGTCATGAGTGTGCTGATGTCACCTCTGGGGGATCCAGGGTC
Source organism: Allobates femoralis (assembly GCA_033576535.1). Lineage (NCBI taxonomy): Eukaryota > Metazoa > Chordata > Amphibia > Anura > Aromobatidae > Allobates > Allobates femoralis. The sequence continues at coordinate 60,092,628 of JARQOC010000010.1, read as the reverse complement.
AGGAGGTCTCAGCGTTTAATCGTTTGCAGGCCTTCTGTAGAACCTACTTGACTGTATTGCTGATGTACGTTCTCTTCTATGCTTCAGGGATTAAGTACCCTTTCTCTGCTGGCTGAGAGTTTTCTTAGCTTTTATTCCAGCTGTAGCTTGTGATTGTCTCTCTCTTCCTCTATATCTATCCGCCTCTCACTTCACTCCTTGCTGGATATAGGATTTGTATTCTGACCTGTGGAGGATCTCATTGCTGTTAAGTAGAGGGTTTGTTCCCTATGGAGTCTAGCAAGGTACAAGACCTAGGCATCCCCACCTTCAGGGTTAATCTTGGGGACAGGGATAGCCTAGGGACCCGTAGCTTGACGGACTGCTCAGGTGTACACTGTCCCTGCCATCTAACACTCACTGGCATAGCACAGACACTAATTAGCTGCTGTTGACATGTGAATAACAACCATGAACAGCTAGGTTGACACCTAGTTTAGGAAAATAATCATCGGTCAATTCATGGATTTAGCATCTGAATGTAGATGGGATAGTCTCATGGACTACCAGTGTCAGGGCCCTGCGGTCTGCATAGCGGTATCATATTTACCAGAAGCGCTGTAATTGCGGCTGGAGTTCTGGTTGGCGAGTTTTTTAAACTCCATGAGTTCAGCGTGATCCTTCTCATAAGTCCTCTTCAAGTTCTCCACGTACTGCATCATCACCTCCGTGGCCCGAGACATGCGCTTCTCCTGGATAAAAAAGTGCACAACTGCTGAACAGATACATTTGTGGAACAGGAAAAGTTGAGCAGATTATTAGGTTAGATAGATCATGGCCAGACATGCAGGACTATAGTCAATAATCTATTGATGCAAACAGAAAAACAGGAATGCAAAAACAGATGTGAGACTTACGGACCTGGCGCACGGCTCCGACCATCTCTGCCCGGCTGGACAGTCTGGTGATCAGACGATGGAGGACAGAGATGTCCTCGAGTAACTTCTGATAAGCTTCACGGTGCTCGCTGTTCTGCCATAAGGATACAGAAGACTAGACAAATAAAAGAGAGAACAGATAAATATAATCCAGAAAAATAAATTTCTATATTAAAAGTCCTAAAATCTTACATCTTTCACTTTGACTGCTAATGAGATTGTCACTTTCAGAGATCAGCAGTCATCTCATAGTAAGGGGGTCAAGGGTTACTTTTCTACCTCTTGGGAGAATCCGGTATATGTATCGTATGTAGGGATGAGCCAGTAGTGAAATATTCAGACTTGCTATACTCGCAATGAGTAGGTTCTAATACTCGGGTACTCGGGGTATGAGTCCAATGTAAGTCAATGGGAATTGCGAGTACTTTCGCAGTGTATCTATATACACTGCGAAAGTGAAATAAAAGTTAATAAAAAGTGTTAAAAATAAAAAAACAACATACTCACCTATCCCACGGCTGTCCCGGGACCGTAAAGAACATATTCGATGGCCTGCCAGGACCTTAAGTCTGATGGCCAATCAGATGGCCGGTAGCGATCAGGTGGTGTGTGATGTCACTGTGAAAGTGAATGTACTACTCATTGTTCCTAACAAGTAATCACAAGAAAACTCGCGGAGTAGCAAGTAGCCCGAATACGGTACTAGTCAGCGAGTACCGAATAGTTACGAGTATACTCGCTCATCCCTAATCGTATGCATTTATGTTAAGGGTTGATAAATCTAATTATATGGGTGTTGCCATCTAGCGCCCAAGGTAAAGACTTCTCCCTGGTTCCCATAGAGTATAGATGTTATTAATAGTAATTAGTGATATTCCTTAGGGGTGGGACTCTGTCAACATAAAGGGCCTGTGGTGTGCGTTCAGGAGGAGAGTACCAAGAAAAGAAGAGCTAGGTAAGGTGAACAGGAACAACTATCGCATTTCGATTCAAGAGGACCATCTGGGTCACCCAGGGATTCTGGCCCAGTACACGGTACATTGGAATTGAACATTCAGTGAGTGTGCCCCTATCGATGGTGGTGCCCACCCTCTGCCTTAGGCAGATCCCCAGGCAGCGACTGTTTCCTCCGGTGCAGGTTCAGTGGACTTTGGCATAGACTCGGGTAAAAGAGTGCAAGCTGTCAAGCAGGTTCTGTCTAGCGGTGGCTCTGATTGTTCCTTTGGATGGATCCCCGGGGGTGGGATAGGGCTGGAGCCAAGAGAGACCAAGGGACGAGGGTCTGGATACACTGGGACGAGGTGAGCAGTCTGCAGCAAATTGAATCCCCAAAAGAGTATCGTTTAAGTGAAGTGCCTCTGTTTCACAAGGTAGTTTCAGTAAAAAACTGTTTTCGAGCATCATTGATTCAGAGTGCTTTGGCCCTCACCGATGGTGACTCAAAACTGAGCTCTTTGCACTGGGGAGCCGGCTGGGAATATTATAGCTCTTTGCACTGGTGAGCAAAACCAGACCCTGCCTCGCCTACGACTTGCAATGCCCTGTATGGCTGGACCGTCAAAGCCACTGTCATCACAGCAGAATTGTGATTTCAGCTCTGGATGTGACTGGAGAATAAACTGGGATGTTATGCTTTGTATTCTGTATGTAGCAGGTAAAATGTGTTGGAAGTTCTTCATGCTCTTTGTATTTGTCGCCATAGGACGACTGCCCCCTATAATTATTCTACTGCCATCTCACCATGACTGCCGCCTTGAAGTTTTCCAATTCCTTTTCGTTATTTTCCTCGGTCAGGTTTCGCTCCCTCTCTGACTGGTTCAGCCGTGATTCCAGCGTGTAGCTGTCATTCCGAAACGCCAGGGAAAGCTGGACAAAAACGTTCTGTGAAAGGGCAGACATTTACCTAATATTATATTTGGCTGAAGCAAGTGGAGTCTGGAGAATGGTCACACGACAAACATGAAAGTGCAGCGTTCCCCGGCCGGGGGTCAGAAGATCGCAGTCACACCTCGGGGTGTTATATCACATGCCGGCTGCTACATAATACCCACTATATTACGCCTCTGATATTACTAAATCATATGACACAATCGTATGAACACTGTACTGCCTTAAAATAACATTTCCCCCAAATCTCTGTTCATTAAATAAAGTTTGTCAAACTTTCTGGACATTTTTCCGTGACTTAAATGCACATATTTGCGGCTAAAAATCATTGTTACAGTTGGGTTTCATTAAAATTTTGCACCATTTTGCTTTTCCAGGCTCTTTGTTTTCCTGCACATTCAACTTTGATGCAATCTGTGGTCATAGGAGATCAGAAAAAGGTAGATAATAGAGTTACAAACGCCCTATCAGACTGTCATAGCGGGCTCACTGACGGAAGTTAGTTAGCTCATTCTGCAGAAAGTAAATAACAATGCAATACTGAGGCTATAGAAGGACGGCAGTGCGATTTTTAAAAAATGTAATCAAATTACAAAAAATATTTTTAGCCCCAAATCTATGGCTTTACAGGAGAAAAATGTCCCTAAAGGTGGACAACCCCTTTAAGGCATCTCTGTGGATTATAACACCTTGAGAGATCTATGCTACAATGATTAGCTGTGGTTCTGGAGGCCAAAGAAGGTCCAACGAGATACTACATGGGTAAAGAAAGCTGCTTTAGGGGCTATGGTAACCCTGTTCTTGCACTACATGGGGGTCCTAGAGGTATCCATTATCCATACCCATTGTATCCGAGGGTTCTGACTGCACTCCATCATGATGCCATGCTTTATTATGGTGATGTCACTGTGGAAGATGAGCCTTGATGTCTGTGCACACATAGGAGCTGAGGCCGGCAGATAATTATGTAGTGACCCGGTCCAGATTGTGTCTGTCCCTTTAAGTACCACTGGACCGTGATTAGCCCTGCACACAGCAGCTTACTCCCTAGATACCTCTCAACGATTATTAGTGAGTATGATAGAATTCTAGATCCAGCGCAAACTTTTCATTCACCTCAAACACTTAGTGATGCTACATTGGTGGATCCCGTCAATTACCACTACACTGTTTTTATACAAAAGATATTTTTTATTTTTTACTTTCACAAACATGGTTAAAAATCGATAAAATTATCATACAAGACTGTTAAAAATTCTTCTTTGGGGTAATTTCTTGATTTTTTGGATATGTTCCTTTAGTGGCTTCTCTTTATAGATATCACCACCTTCTCCACTCAGTATTGGTGTGCTATCGGATAAATGGATAAACCCCTATTAATATTCTGTGAATTCTTTTATTTGTTGATATCTAAATTTATTGTGTCTCATTCCCTTCACTCCCTCAGTGGCTGTGAGCTCTGTGTTTGCCTTTTTCTGGGAGCTCCAATGATAATGAATCGAGCCAGCAATCACATCATTACCGGCCGCTGCAGTTAATAAAAGGGGTAAAAGTGCCACATTCTTCCGACGATGTGGTTTTGATTGGTCGGATTCCACCAATAACTAAGTGATCACCTGCCGAACCTGACGATTGTTGGTAACTTGTTTTCACCAAAGTATCCCTTTAATGTACACTACAGTAATGGTACATCGCAGTAATGGTGAGCGCAGAGTGATGTGCAGGAGTAACCGCTATAATGGGTATAACGGCTAACAGGTATTTGCATATAGCGGGTGAGTGGGCCCCTGGAGTCAATTTCCCTGGTGGGCCCCAGACACCCCAGTCCGACCCTGTGTCTCACCTTGCTAAGACGTATGATGTTTTCCTGTTGTTGTATGTTGTTGCGGTTGGATTCCGAGTGTGGATCCCACCGGTTGGTAAATCTTCAGCCTAATTGTATAAAATAATTGTAATGTTCCGTCTACTCTGATTTATATATTTAATTGTTGGTATACACACCTTTTTGTGAATGCTACTGTTCTGGGTTCTTTACTTGCATTTTGGTCTGTGTTCCATCTTCTTTCTTAGAATATGGTGCTTAGGACTGAATGTAAAGAGAATCTATTGTTAGATATGCTTTTTATTGTTAAACGGTACACTTATGTTTGGAGAGTGTATTTTGTTAGTATAGGTGCTTGTAACATTCCAATCGTTCCCCTCCTATTTTTAGTTAGTGAGATTTGGCTTGATAAGGGTTAATTCAGTGTGTACAACTGCTTTACATGAAGCTGCTCTTAACTTGATGCTACCAGTAAGTGAGTGCTGACCCCACAAAGGTTACTTGCTGACTGTCAGCCTCTCATATTGACATGTATAATAAGTGTTAAAAACTGATAATTGTGGGTCTCCTAAGAATTATGTATATGTGGTATGTGTACGTCACAAAACCCTGAACAGGTTTTTTTTAACTCACTTTTCTGTTGGTGGAAGTGGGTCCTCACAACTTGTGGAGCCTCTGATCTGGGTTCCCCTCCTGCTCTCCTGCTCAGTCCGCGGGCTGTCAGCTCCCCGGGCGGGTCCACATACACCGTGGCCTTTGGTGTTGCGCCCAGCTTCCGGGTGTAGTGACGTCAGCTGTTTGTCAGGATGATCCTGAGGAAGTAGGACGATCCCTACGAAATGCGTTGAGACCACCCACACTGTGCATTTCTCCACTGTTCAGAGACTGACTGACAGACGAGTACTGAGTCCCCGCCCTCTCCGATCACATGACCACTAGTTTTACAATCTGACCGCTGACTAACAGCTGACGTCACTACACCCGGAAGCTGGGCGCAACACTGAAGGCCACGGTGTATGCGGACCCGCCCGGGAAGCTGACAGCCCGCGGACTGAGCAGGAAAGCAGGAGGGGAACCCGGATCAGAGGCTCCACAAGTTGTGAGGACCCACTTCCACCAACAGAAAAGTGAGTTAAAAAAACCCTGTTCACGGTTTTGTGACGTACACATACCACATATACATAATTCTTAGGAGATCCACAACTATCAATTTTTAACACTTACCGTATTATGCATGTCAATATGAGAGGCTGACAGTCAGCATGTAACCTCTGTGGGGTCAGCACTCACTTACTGGTAGCATCAAGTTAAGAGCAGGTTCATGTAAAGCAGTTGTACACACTGAATTAACCGTTATCAAGCCAAATCTCACTAACTAAAAATAGGAGTTGAACGATTGGAATGTTACAAGCACCTATACTCACAAAATACACTCTCCAAACATAAGTGTACCGTTTAACAATAAAAAGCATATCTAACAATAGATTCTCTTTACATTCAGTCCTAAGCACCATATTCTAAGAAAGAAGATAAATAGGGAGCGCACATAGGGCGTTATCTTCTTAATAAATAGTCCAGTCCCCCCAATCGGTGTGACTCACCTGCGGTGGTTGTGAGAGCCACAACAAACTGAGAGAGCCTGGTAATGGTCGCTGCAGGAGCCCACTGAAGATAAATGATTTCCACCGAAGAAAGAGCTGGGCTTTGTAGTCCGCGCTGACCTCAAGAAACTTCCAGTCCAGTAAAGGGTTAATCAGGTTCTGGTTTATTTGCCTACGCGTTTCGTGGCTTTAAATCTGCCACTTCATCAGGGCTAGCCCTGATGAAGTGGCAGATTTAAAGCCACGAAACGCGTAGGCAAATAAACCAGAACCTGATTAACCCTTTACTGCACTGGAAGTTTCTTGAGGTCAGCGCGGACTACAAAGCCCAGCTCTTTCTTCGGTGGAAAAGAAAGAAGATGGAACACAGACCAAAATGCAAGTAAAGAACCCAGAACAGTAGCATTCACAAAAAGGTGTGTATACCAACAATTAAATATATAAATCAGAGTAGACGGAACATTACAATTATTTTATACAATTAGGCTGAAGATTTACCAACCGGTGGGATCCACACTCGGAATCCAACCGCAACAACATACAACAGGAAAACATCATATGTCTTAGCTAAATTTATTGTGTCTCACCTTGCTATCAACAAATAAAAGAATTCATAGAATATTAATAGGGGTTTATCCATTTATCCGATAGCACACCAATACTGAGTGGAGAAGGTGGTGATATCTATAAAGAGAAGCCACTAAAGGAACATATGCAAAAAATCAAGAAATTACCCCAAATAAGAATTTTTAACAATTTTGTATGATAATTTTATCAATTTTTAACCATATTTGAGAAAGTAAAAAATAAAAAATATCTTTTGTATAAAAACAGTGTAGTGGTAATTGACGAGATCCACCAATGTAGCATCACTAAGTGTTTGAAGTGAATAAAAAGTTTGCACTGGATCTAGAATTCTATCATATTCTATAATACCACTGTTTTTTGAGGAATAAACACACAGGATTCCTCCCAGGTCTTCAGCTGCAACTTATTAGAGTGAGGTGATAGTGGAAGGATCAGACTATCAGTAAAACACCCCCATAGCTTGCTCCTGTGTAATATCCTTGTTTTATAGATTATTAGTGAGTGTTACATATGCAGTTCAGTTAAATCCATGTACTTAGGCTGCCTTCAAATTAGCGTTTGTGTCTGCATGCTGATGGCATGCAGACACAAACGCTGTCAGAAGCAGGGTCCAAATGATGTGTCCGCAGCGGATAATGTCCGCCTGCGGACACATCACTATGGAGCCCGGCAGCCAATCGGCGCTGTCCGGGGGCGGGCCGGAGGAGGAGTTCAGCGCTGGAGATCTCCGCCCCCCCCCGCCGCCGGTAACCTCCGGGACTGTCGGCGGGGAGAACAGCTGATCTGAGAGCTGTTTGAATCTTCCCGCGGCCGACACTGAGAGGAGATGTCGGCGCGGGAAGATTCAAACAGCTGTCAGATCAGCTGTTCTCCCCGCCGACATCGCTAGCAGATTACCAGCGGCGGGGAGAAGGAGGACAGCAGAGGCTCCAGCTGATCTCCCGGTGGCCGTCGGTGAGCTCCTGTGACATCACCGGCGGCCACCGGGAGATTTTTCAATGGGTCCGCAGCGTTCTCCCGCGCTGTCAAGCGCTGAACACTGCGGACCCATTGACGGCAATGCATTTTTTGTACGCTTGGGGACGCTTGCTGATCTTCCAAGATCCCCAAACGCACAAAAAATGCAACATGCTGCGTCCCGGGTGCATATGCTGGACACCGGAAGGAGCAGATATCGTCCGCATCCGCACCCGAACGCAGCAAACGCAGGCACCATGCGTTCCTATGTTAAACATAGGAACGCAGTGCGCATGCGTTTGAATGCGTATGGGAAAGCAGCATACGCTGCGGCGCCAAACGCTAATGTGAAGGCACCCTTAATGTACTTTTCATGTCTTTTTCAGGTATGTCTCATTTGTTGTGTTTCAGCACCATCTGCTGGTGAAAATGTATAGTTTATAGTACTTTGCATTGTAAGAATCTGACATATAAAGTGAGTGTTGTCCTATTGGCCAGTGACACAGAAACAGGGTTCAATAGGTGGAGCTACTTCCAGTCTCTTTCTTTCTAGACAGACAGAGCTGGATATTCTCCAGTCTCGTACAGGATGCCACACGGAGCATTTCATTCTTGCTTTCACCACAAGATTTCCAGCCAGGCCCTAAGGCCTAGGATTCCTTCTCTGCCTTCTACAGGCAAGATGGCTAAAGACTTTTAATCCTGGTTCATTGCTGTCCAGTTTTACGCATGCTTCTACAGCAGTAGGGCATACTGAGTGTAAAGAAGAACCTACTGCCCGCGTGTTGAGAAATTTGAGGGTCTCCCATCTCACCGCAACCACCCTTTATTTGCTTCAAGTATATTTTTGCATGTGCTGTGACTAGTTGTGAAAGTACTACATGATTCCCAGGTCTGTAAAACCCTGTTGCTGTGTACCTACTCTTCTGCTTTAAGACACAAAAGACTCTGAACTTTCCTATAACTACATAGATATACTATTTTCAAATAATCTGTATTCTTAGCGTTCCAGAACCTCAATTCCATGTCGGAATTCAACTCAAGCTGTACTTGCCTACCCATGTGAAACTGTGAAGTATTTACCCCATGTTGGATTTACCCCATTCCTGCGATAGTAAACACAACTGTTATTCCCGAGACCTGCGTCTGTGGCCATTCTCAGCTGTGGATGCTGCATGAGGGTGGATAACAGGGAACAATAAGCCGCCACTACAATTACAGAACAGTATTGGGATTATATTGGAATTATTCATATTTTACTATATTTGAACAGAATGTTATTTTCCCCAGAAAACCCTATAATCCGGATATGTTTTGGTATTCTAGCAAACCTTGTGACTGCGCACGGACTCACCTCGACTTCCTTTTCTGTCAGCGGAGGGGCACTGAAAGGTGAAAATGACATTTTATATATGAAGTTACAGAAATGTCCATTAACATAAACAGCAGATACATGAAGAGGAAACCGGTGATGATAGGAGGCCACGAGGTGCGGGGAAGTGGAATACGCCGCCAAAAAGGGAGGTCACCGGTCACGTTTCATCCACTGTCTGTATCATATAGAGACTGAGAACATTCACTATACGAAGTGGAGTCTGCTATACTGATCTGGTGTTACTAACTTACCTTAGCGTATTTTGCAGGATAAGCCTTACCGCTTATCCTGCAAATACATCCAAAACTGCACCCAGAAGAATACCTAGCCATGTCCTATTATTCTCTACTGCTGCACTCATTGTAATACATCATTTACTGCAGGATACATAAAGTAACTGCACCAGCAGAATAGTGAGTGCAGCTCTGGAGTATAATACAGGAGGTAACTCAGGATCAGTAATGTAATGTAATGTATGTACACAGTGACTGCACCAGCAGAATAGTGAGTGCAGATCTGGAGCATAATACAGGAGGTAACTCAGGATCAGTAATGTAATGTATGTACACAGTGACTGCACCAGCAGAATAGTGAGTGCAGCTCTGGAGTATAATACAGGAGGTAACTCAGGATCAGTAATGTAATGTATGTACACAGTGACTGCACCAGCAGAATAGTGAGTGCAGCTCTGGAGTATAATACAGGAGGTAACTCAGGATCAGTAATGTAATGTATGTACACAGTGACTCCACCAGCAGAATAGTGAGTGCAGCTCTGGAGTATAATACAGGAGGTAACTCAGGATCAGTAATGTATGTATACAGTGACTCCACCAGCAGAATAGTGAGTGCAGCTCTGGAGTATAATACAGGAGGTAACTCAGGATCAGTAATGTAATGTATGTACACACTGACTGCACCAGCAGAATAGTGAGTGCAGCTCTGGGGTATAATACAGGAGGTAACTCAGGATCAGTAATGTAATGTATGTACACAGTGACTGCACCAGCAGAATAGTGAGTGCAGCTCTGGAGTATAATACAGAATGCAACTCTGGATCAGGACAGGATAAGTAATGTAATGTATGTAACTGGTGCAATTCTAATGAGTATGTATTTACATAAAGTGGTTTTTGACCTTTGCTTTCATTTGGTGATGTACTGCGATTCCCGCACACGATCACTGCATCCAATTGTTGAATTCATTCAATATCTTATATACAGTATAGAATACAATTTTCGGAAATTAAATTGTCATGACAAATACTCTGGATTGTACCTGCTTGTGAGGCCTTTGTGAACACGAAGTTTCCTTAGTAAGATGTCCGGGATATTGGGCATCACATCGGATTCAGCTTCCCCCTTCCCCTCATCTTCATCATCAGCAGACAGAGAGTGGACAGGAGAGCAGCCTGGAATACCATGGGTGCAATAATGCCATTACTCACAATTTACATTCATCTATAGCCCATGTTCTAAAAACATGAATATCTAACATCTAACCCAGAGGGAAAGTGCCTGAGAGGTCCCTCTACATCAGGGGTGGGGAACCTCAGGCTCCACCTTGATGACCTTTTATGCGGCCCCCGGGCAGATTCCTGAGGCCCGCCATGCTCGGGTTGCCAGCCGCGTTTTGCCAACTTTCTTCCCTTTAAATCCAGCTCCTCAGTGATATCTATGCCCCAGCCTCAACCTCCCCTGTGATGTATATGTCCCCAGCCTCCCCTGTGATGTATATGCCCCGAGCCTCTCCTGTAATGTCTATGCCCCAGCCTCAGCCCCCCCCCCCAATGATGTGTATGCCCCCAGCCTCTCCTGTGATGTATATGCCTCCAGCCTCTCCTGCGATGTACATGCCCCCAGCCTATCATGTGATGTCTATGCCCCAGCCTCAGTCCTCCCCCAATGATGTGTATGCCCCCAGCCTCTCCTGTGATGTATATGCCTCCAGCCTCCCCTGTGATGTATATGCCCCCAGCCTCTCCTGCGATGTATATGCCCCCAGCCTCAGCCCTCCCCCCAGTGATGTATATACCCCCAGCCTCTTCTATGATGTGTATGGCTTTGGAAAACCTGGGAAAGCAGTTGAAAAGACCATGATCAATATCACCTAACATCACAGCCACGCCAAAGAGAAGCAGCTCCAGCCACCACAGTAGGGGCGAGGAGTTTGTTTAGCCAAATATAGTATGGTAATTTTGAAGTCAATAATTTTGTGTGGCCCCCGAAGGATTGTAGAAATTTCCAAATGGCCCCTGGCAGAAAAAGGTTCCCCACCCCTGCTCTATATAATACCATGCACCCAGCAATGTGGTACCCATCATATGCCATAATTAAATGAAGAGACAACCTGCTGCCTCCATGGAGCCCGCGTCCATCACTTCAAAAACTCGAGAAGAAGACGAGGCTAAATGTTTTAGACACTGCTTACAGGATGTGAATAAGACGTCCAACAACAGCTCTGGTTTCTTATCATTAGGGAACAGACAGGGACGTTCCATAATGGTAATATCACACATCAAAGCCACAAACACAAAATATCATGTTATACTGCAAATATAGACACATAGGAATCCTCACACTTCAGAAGCATATTCCTAACACTAGGGGGGAGTATAAGAGAAAGTATATTCTTGTACACAGCATACAGTATTACAGTCGTTATATTCTTGTACAGAGGAGCAGTATTATAGTAGTTATATTCTTGTACATAGGGGCAGTATTATAGTAGTTATATTTCTGTACATAGGAGCAGTATTATAGTAGTTATATTCTTGTACATAGGGGCAGTATTATAGTAGTTATATTCTTGTACATAGTGGGCAGTATTATAGTAGTTATATTCTTGTAATAGGAGCAGTATTATAGCAGTTATATTCTTGTATAATAGGAGCAGTATTATAGTAGTTATATTCTTGTACATAGGAGCAGTATTATAGTAGTTATATTCTTGTACATAGGAGCAGTATTATAGTAGTTATATTCTTGTACATAGGAGCAGTATTATAGTAATTATATTCTTGTACATAGGGGCAGTATTATAGTAGTTATATTCTTGTACATAGGAGCAGTATTACAGTCGTTATATTCTTGTTCAGAGAGCAGTATTATAGTAGTTATATTCTTGTATATAGGAGCAGTATTATAGTAGTTATATTCTTGTATATAGGAGCAGTATTATAGTAGTTATATTCTTGTAAATAGGAGCAGTATTATAGTAGTTATATTCTTGTAAATAGGGCAGTATTATAGTAGTTATATTCTTGTAAATAGGGGCAGTATTATAGTAGTTATATTCTTGTACATAGGGGCAGTATTATAGTAGTTATATTCTTGTATATAGGAGCAGTATTATAGTAGTTATATTCTTGTATATAGGAGCAGTATTATAGTAGTTATATTCTTGTACATAGGAGCAGTATTATAGTAGTTATATTCTTGTACATAGGGGCAGTATTATAGTAGTTATATTCTTGTACATAGGAGCAGTATTACAGTCGTTATATTCTTGTTCAAGGAGCAGTATTATAGTAGTTATATTCTTGTATATAGGAGCAGTATTATAGTAGTTATATTCTTGTATATAGGAGCAGTATTATAGTAGTTATATTCTTGTAAATAGGAGCAGTATTATAGTGGTTATATTCTTGTACATAGGGGCAGTATTATAGTAGTTATATTCTTGTACATAGGAGCAGTATTATAGTAGTTATATTCTTGTACATAGGGGCAGTATTATAGTAGTTTATATTCTTGTACATAGGAGCAGTACTATAGTAGTTATATTCTTGTACATAGGAGCAGTATTTAGTAGTTATATTCTTGTACATAGAGCAGTATTAGTAGTTATATTCTTGTACATAGGGGCAGTATTATATAGTATATTTGTACATAGTGCATATTATATAGTTATATTTTTGTACATAAAGCAGTATTATAGTAGTTATATTCTTGTATATAGGGCAGTATTATAGTATTATATTTTGTATATAGGGCAGTATTATAGTAGTTATATTCTTATACATAGGGGCAGTATTATAGTAGTTATTCTTGTACATAGGGCAGTATATAGTAGTTATATTTTGTACATAGGAGCAGTATTATAGTAGTTATATCTTGTACATAGAGCAGTATATAGTAGTTATTCTGTACATAGGCAGTATTTAGTAGTTATATCTTGTACATAGGGGCAGTATTATAGTAGTATATTTGTACAAGAGCAGTATTATAGTAGTTATATTCTTGTACATAGGAGCAGTATATAGTAGGTATATTCTTGTATATAGGGCAGTATTATAGTAGTTATATTCTTGTATATAGGGCAATTATAGTAGTTATTCTTGTACATAGGAGCAGTATTATAGTAGTTATATCTTGTACATAGAGCAGTATAAGTAGTTATATTATGTAATAGGGTAGTATTAGTAGTTATATTCTTTACATAGGGCAGTATTATAGTAGTTATATTTGTATATAGAGCAGTATTATAGTAGTTATATCTTGTACATAGGAAGTATTATAGTAGTATATTCTTGTATATAGGCATATTATAGTACTTATATCTTGTACATAGGAGCAGTATCATAGTAGTTATATTAATTTACATAGCGGCAGTATTATATCTCAGTTATTTCTGGTATATATGGAGCAGTATTATAGTAGTTATATTTTTTGTACCTAGAACTAGACTTGGTTTCTATAAAGGTGAACACAGGACACATACAACTTTCCTGCATTATGTCGCCCTTGTCACTAGCTATGATCTATCACACTAGACTTTCCTCCCTTCCTACCATATATCAGTTGATAATATCAGTCCCTGGAGCTTTGCAGTTTTGTTCCTCCAGTTCATTAGTAAGAACATATCGGAGACCTCCCATGTCGTACCTCTTTCCTGTTCAGCCGCCTCACTGAGATCCGGGAGCTTCTGTCCTGTGAGGTTCTGACTTCTCATCAGTTTATGTTCCTGAACAGGAAATATAATGATGATTAATAATTTGGGGGGAAGATGATATGTCATCACTTATAGGTTTCATGTAATTAGTAAAAAACAACAGTTGTTGGAGCAGATTACAGTACAACTTGTAATATACGTTTGGTGGAACAAGTTGTCCGCACCCCATGCGTAATGTGGAGGAATGTGACGAAAACATACATGACTGACGAATAAAGGATTTTGTTACCATTCATGAAAGCATGAAAAGTGAGGGTGTCACACTGGCTTAGGGATACACCCAGCGCAGGACAATGAGGGGGGGAGGAATGATGCTAAAGACAAAAGGTGGAATGGCTTTAATTTTCTGAGATAATGATCTTTGGGTTATCATTGGCTGTAAGCCATAATCATCAACATTAACAGGAATAAACGCTTGAAATAGATACCTCTGTAATGAAGCTACCGTATATAACATATGCATTTCACTTTATGTATTGAATTACTGAAAATAATTTACATTTTAATTATATTGTAATTCTTTGAGATGCACCTGTATGATGCGTAGTAAGAATAAAGAAGGACTTATGGATGATATGTCTTGGCGTTCGTGCACATCGATTCTCAGGACCTGGTCCATCAGCCACATTAGTAATCTAGGACCACTGGTTGAAATCTACTGGAGGCCATCTGAGGCTCTTCTTTTGATTAGCCGAGCCGGTGCAATATTATCTGTGCATCATGCCACCTGGCAAATCAAAAACACCCTGGGAATCCCAGAAGGTAAGAGATTCATATCTGTCCCGTCCACCTGACCGGAGACAACTGAGCCACAAATCGATCCACCAAGCTCTAAGTATCTAAGTAAAAGATATTGGAGGCAGAGTGAAGTATAATAGAGATTTAGGATCACATGATGGAGGATATCATTTTGTAAGATGAAGGTGATATTTTTTTGGGTAGAAGTGTAGAAAATAGGAATGGGAATAATATGAAGGGTGTGGAGCAGTGGAGGATCATCTGATGGAGCAGGAGGATGATACGGCAAAGGAGATGGATATGATAAAGGAGAAAAACATGGGAAGGAAAAAGACTGACTGAAAAAATACAAAATAACAATACGGCAAAAGTAAAGGAAAAAGGAAAGAGTGAAAGTAAATAACACAATGAATTCCTTAGATGTGGGAAAGATGTGACAGAGCATGTCATCATAACTGTGTTCTTTTCTCGTCCCCTGTCATGGATATGTCACAGCACGATATAGGTTGGGAATGGAAGTGCCTGAGAGGTTGAAGGCACATTGGTGTGAAACTCGCGTGAGTGCAATGCGAGGAAAACCAATGTTAAACAATGACAGGTCAGATTGTTGCATTTTCTTACTCCGCTGAAATCGCATTGAGAGTCAAATGCGAGTCCAATCGTAGCATGCTGCGATTTTATGCGAGTTTAACATGCGAGAGGCCAATGAAAGTCTATTGGTGAGAGAAGAAAATCGCACCCGGACAGCACACTGTGCGAGTTTGTAGCATGGGTTTGCCCATGCTGATAAACGGTAGAATAGATAGATAAATAGAATAGGTATATCAGTATCCCACTGCTACTTCTGGAGCCGCCAATTAAGCTAATTGCATATTCCCTGCAGACGTTTTATCTTCTGTGATTGGCTGTTGTAGTCAGACTGGATTTCTTCAATGTTGATATTGATTCTGCTTGGTTGCCATACACATTAGTGTATGGCAACCAAACTGCCATTATAGGGTTTTAATTAAATAAATATTTTAAAACAACATGCATGGGGCATGCATTTTTAAGTCTAGCCTGATGAAAGCAGACAGTTGCAAGCTGCCACACTCAGCTGCCTAATTTTCTCTTGACTGGCAAAAAAATGCATGGGCTACACCCTATTTTAAATTGCCAGCCAAGGTAAAACTAGGCAGCTGAGGGGTGGTATTCTCAGCGGGGGGAGGGCCCATTGTTTTAGGGACCAACCATGCAAAAGAATAGCAGCCCACAGCCGCCTCTGAAAATGGTGCATTTATAAGAAGCACCATTTCCAGGCGCCTTTTCAGGCTCTTCCAGTGGCCCTGGTGGTGGGTGGCACGCTTGGTAATAAGGGGTTAACACCAGCTTTGTTTTACCAGATGGTATTAAGCCCGAGATTCTTAATATCAGGTCAAGTTACACCCGGCCATTAAGAATCTCCAATAAAGGTTTAAAAAAAAGACACCGCACAGATTAAAAATTATTAATTAGAAATAAAGACACAGACACGCTTAGAGACTCCATCTGTATTACCCCCAAGCAACCCTCCACAATCCTGGTCTTCTGTCTTCTCTCTTCTGTTTTCTCTCCTCTACAAATGATGCAGCTCTGCTATATCACATAGCACAGGGAGGAAGACCGCTCCCCATGCTTTGTGATCACTGAATGGGCAGAGACTGCGGCTGGTAAGTGATGACATCACCACTGACACCACTGTCATACTAACCAAAGAGCGGTTACTATAGCAACGATGACCGGTGGCGAGATCACCGCGGCTTCTGAATGAGCCAACTCATACAGGAGCCGCAGGGATTAACTCCCTGCTTACCGGCACTGCTTACCGATAACAGCAGCGCCGGTAAGCAGAGAGTTAACTCCTGCAGCTCCTCTATGAGTCGGCTCATTCAGGAATCGGGGTGACAGCAGCCGCGGTAAGCAGGGAGTTAACTCCTGCCGCTCTTGTATGAGACTAGCTATTCTATCTAGCTACTCTTTTCTCACTTTATACACAATGAGAAAGACAATGTTAAAAACGCATTGCACACTGACCACACTCGTACCACAGTGACACCACACTCATTGCTCTCGCACCACACTCGCACGACCATATGGAAAACTCTTGCATGACTGTCATGCATCAAAAATGCTCCGATTTACATGCATGCTAGTGTGGCTCCACCCAGAACAGGATCCTCTGGTGTCAGATAGTCAATCTGCAAACCTCCCTCTGACACATATTAATCAGACCTTCCCTGTTTATAGGCTAGCTTGCATCAGGAAAACCCGATTTAGTCACTGCTTTTATGTGAGAGTACTAAAAATTATTCTTGCACAGAAAGGCAGCCAGAGGGAGAGAACTCCAAAAAGAAGTCTTTCTGTGTCGACTACTGGGACTGTAACCTGCCCTGAAACATCACACAGCTAAGAGTCACAATATGTCAGTATAGGTTATACTGTGTGACAATAATACATAGACAGATTATTATTTTCTCATGACCTAATACTCTGCTACAATGTATCACTCAGTGCAGGTAAAACGTATCTGTCTGATTTTCATAGTGTTTGGCTCACTAAGAATTGTCAAGACCAAGGGTCCCCAACCTGTTGCTCTGAAGCCACATGTGGCTCATGAACCTGTAATGTGTGGCTCATGGATGTTTTCTAGCTTGGTGCGTAAGTACCAGGTTTCAGGTATAGCAAACACAAATGAAGAGCAGGTATCAAGATGGTGACTTTTGTTAGAAGCCTGGCATAGAAGAGCAGATGTGAATTGGGGTAAAGTAGGAACCTCTAGATCAGAGGTCCCCAAATCCAGGCCTCAAGGACCACCAACAGTGCAGGTTTTCAGGATTTCCTTAGTATTGCACAGGGCTTGGAATCATTACCTGTGCAGATGATCACATTAGCACCTGTGCAATACTAAGGAATTCCTGAAAACCTGCACTGTTGGCGGCCCTCGAGGCCTGGAGTTGGGGACCTCTGCTCTAGATTTTGGTATACTGTCTCGGTGTGATTTCTGTGGAAAAGCTTTGGCTATCTTTATACCATTAGCAGTAATGGTGTTGGAATATGTTTAGTGCAACAACTCTATTCCTATACTGTATATATAATTGCTAGGTTTGTGTATTGTCTATAAAGTTACATTAAAAAAAAACACTCCCAGAGGCTCACACACAGGAAAGACCATGTGACTGTACCCAGTTTCCTGTGTCTGTGCATGAAAGGAGAAGCAGCCTGCTGATGCTGCACAGAGACACTTAAGATATGTATATTCCTGATTCCACTAACCTATCATATCTGTACGTGTTTATAGCTAATTAAAGCTCTGTTCTGTTGTCAACACGCTTGAGAGTATCCTAAATGATCCGCTACCAACAAATGGGGGCCCTGAATGACACTATTGTGAAACGGAGGGAGCTGGAAGTGGCTAGCGACTCTCTCTCAGAGCTGGATGTGGCTTGTGCTCCTCTCTCAGAGCTGGATGTGGCTTTTAACCCTCTCTCAGAGCTGGATGTGGCTCATGACCCTCTCTTTAGAGTTGAATGTGGCTCACGACCCTCTCTCAGAGCTGAATGTGGCTCACGACCCTTTCTCAGAGCTGGATGTGGCTTGAAACCCACTCTTTAGAGCTGAATGTGGCTTGCGACCCTCTCTCAGAGCTGGATGTGGCTTGTGGCCATCTCTCAGAGCTGAATGTGGCTCGCGACCCTCTCTCAGACCTGGATTTGGCTCATGACCCTCTCTTTAGATCTGAATGTGGCTCTCGACCCTCTCTCAGAGCTGAATGTGGCTTGTGACCCTCTCTCAGCTGAATGTGGACCACGACCCTCTCTCGGAGCTGGATGTAGTGTGTGTCCCTCTCTTAGAGCTGGATGTGGCTTGTGACCCTCTCTCAGAGCTGGATGTGACTTGTGACCCTCTCTCAGAACTGAATGTGGCTCGTGGCCCTCTCTCAGAGCTGAATGTGGCTTGTGACCCTCTCTCAGAGCTGAATGTGGCTTGTGACCCCTCTCAGAGCTGAATGTGGACTACGACCCTCTCTCGGAGCTGGATGTAGCGTGTGCCCCTCTCTTAGAGCTGGATGTGGCTTTGACCCTCTCTCAGAGCTGGATGTGATTTGTGACCCTCTCTCAGAACTGAATGTGGCTCATGGCCCTCTCTCAGAGCTGGATGTGGCTTGTGACCCTCTCTCAGAGCTGGATGTGGCTTTTGCCCCACTCTCAGAGCTGAATGTGCCTTGTGACCCTCTCTCAGAGCTGAATGTGGCTTGTGACCCTCTCTCAGAGCTGAATGTGGACTACGACCCTCTCTCGGAGCTGGATGTAGCGTGTGCCCCTCTCTTAGAGCTGGATGTGGCTTTGACCCTCTCTCAGAGCTGGATGTGACTTGTGACCCTCTCTCAGAACTGAATGTGGCTCATGGCCCTCTCTCAGAGCTGGATGTGGCTTGTGACCCTCTTCAGAGCTGGATGTGGCTTTTGCCCCACTCTCAGAGCTGAATGTGCCTTGTGACCCTCTCTCAGAGCTGAATGTGCCTTGTGACCCTCTCTCAGAGCTGAATGTGGCTTGTGATCCTCTCTCAGAGCTGGATGTGGCTTGTGCCCCTCTCTCAGAGCTGGATGTGGCTTTTGACCCTCTCTCAGAGCTGAATGTGGCTTGTGACCCTCTCTCAGAGCTGGATGTGGCTTGTGCCCCTCTCTCAGAGCTGGATGTGGCTTGTGCCCCTCTCTCAGAGCTGGATGTAGATCACGACCATCTCTCAGAGCTGGATGTGGCTTGTACCCCTCTCTCAGAGCTGGATGTAGATCACGACCATCTCTCAGAGCTGGATGTGGCTTGTACCCCTCTCTCAGAGCTGGATGTAGATCACGACCCTCTCTCAGAGCTGGATGTAGATCACGACCATCTCTCAGAGCTGGATGTGGCTTGTACCCCTCTCTCAGAGCTGGATGTAGATCACGACCCTCTCTCAGAGCTGGATGTAGATCACGACCATCTCTCAGAGCTGGATGTGGCTTGTACCCCTCTCTCAGAGCTGGATGTAGATCACGACCATCTCTCAGAGCTGAATGTGGCTTGTACCCCTCTCTCAGAGCTGGATGTAGATCACGACCCTCTCTCAGAGCTGGATGTAGATCACGACCATCTCTCAGAGCTGAATGTGGCTTGTACCCCTCTCTCAGAGCTGGATGTAGATCACGACCCTCTCTCAGAGCTGGATGTAGATCACGACCATCTCTCAGAGCTGAATGTGGCTTGTGCCCCTCTCTCAGAGCTGGATGTAGATCACGACCCTCTCTCAGAGCTGGATGTGACTTGTGACCCTCTCTCAGAACTGAATGTGGCTCGTGGCCCTCTCTCAGAGCTGAATGTGGCTTGTGACCCTCTCTCAGAGCTGAATGTGGACTACGACCCTCTCTCGGAGCTGGATGTAGCGTGTGCCCCTCTCTTAGAGCTGGATGTGGCTTTGACCCTCTCTCAGAGCTGGATGTGACTTGTGACCCTCTCTCAGAACTGAATGTGGCTCATGGCCCTCTCTCAGAGCTGGATGTGGCTTGTGACCCTCTCTCAGAGCTGGATGTGGCTTTTGCCCCACTCTCAGAGCTGAATGTGCCTTGTGACCCTCTCTCAGAGCTGAATGTGGCTTGTGACCCTCTCTCAGAGCTGAATGTGGACTACGACCCTCTCTCGGAGCTGGATGTAGCGTGTGCCCCTCTCTTAGAGCTGGATGTGGCTTTGACCCTCTCTCAGAGCTGGATGTGACTTGTGACCCTCTCTCAGAACTGAATGTGGCTCATGGCCCTCTCTCAGAGCTGGATGTGGCTTGTGACCCTCTCTCAGAGCTGGATGTGGCTTTTGCCCCACTCTCAGAGCTGAATGTGCCTTGTGACCCTCTCTCAGAGCTGAATGTGGCTTGTGACCCTCTCTCAGAGCTGAATGTGGACTACGACCCTCTCTCGGAGCTGGATGTAGCGTGTGCCCCTCTCTTAGAGCTGGATGTGGCTTTGACCCTCTCTCAGAGCTGGATGTGACTTGTGACCCTCTCTCAGAACTGAATGTGGCTCATGGCCCTCTCTCAGAGCTGGATGTGGCTTGTGACCCTCTCTCAGAGCTGGATGTGGCTTTTGCCCCACTCTCAGAGCTGAATGTGCCTTGTGACCCTCTCTCAGAGCTGAATGTGCCTTGTGACCCTCTCTCAGAGCTGAATGTGGCTTGTGATCCTCTCTCAGAGCTGGATGTGGCTTGTGCCCCTCTCTCAGAGCTGGATGTGGCTTGTGACCCTCTCTCAGAGCTGAATGTGGCTTGTGACCCTCTCTCAGAGCTGGATGTGGCTTGTGCCCCTCTCTCAGAGCTGGATGTAGATCACGACCATCTCTCAGAGCTGGATGTGGCTTGTGACCCTCTCTCAGAGCTGGATGTAGATCACGACCATCTCTCAGAGCTGGATGTGGCTTGTACCCCTCTCTCAGAGCTGGATGTAGATCACGACCCTCTCTCAGAGCTGGATGTAGATCACGACCATCTCTCAGAGCTGGATGTGGCTTGTACCCCTCTCTCAGAGCTGGATGTAGATCACGACCATCTCTCAGAGCTGAATGTGGCTTGTACCCCTCTCTCAGAGCTGGATGTAGATCACGACCCTCTCTCAGAGCTGGATGTAGATCACGACCATCTCTCAGAGCTGAATGTGGCTTGTACCCCTCTCTCAGAGCTGGATGTAGATCACGACCCTCTCTCAGAGCTGGATGTAGATCACGACCATCTCTCAGAGCTGAATGTGGCTTGTGCCCCTCTCTCAGAGCTGGATGTAGATCACGATCCTCTCTCAGAGCTGGATGTAGATCACAAACCTTTCTCAAAGCTGGATGTGGATTTGAACCTCTCTCTCAGAGCTGGATGTGGCTCTTCACCCTCTCTCTCAGAGCTGGATGTAGATCACGATCCTCTCTCAGAGCTGGATGTAGATCACGATCCTCTCTCAGAGCTGGATGTAGCTCCCTTGGTCAGAAAAACTGGGGACCTCTGGTGTAGACTGAATATAATTGGTTGTGTATGGGGTTTTCAGTCTATGAATATTAAAATAAAATATTCTTTTCACAGGCAGAAATTAAAGATTTTGAAAATATTTATTTAATAAACTTTGTGAATTTTTATAATATAGAAAATGTCAGTTTCTTTTTCTTAAAATTGGATTAATGTAGCCCTCATCTATGGCCCCTGGAGGGGTGCAGCCTTTATGTGGAGCTTTGTGTACTACCATGCAAAAAGGCACTTAGTGTAAAGTAAATAAAATCTGCACAGCTCCTCACAAGGCAGCATCAGGAATGAAGACCACCGGTCACATGTAGGATTGGGGGTCCACTGTGTAACTCCTCATCTATTACCATCTACCCTTCGAATCCTATTATCCATATGAGAGGAGCCCCCTCTAGTGGTAAGCTCAGTAATTGTCTACATGTCACAGCTGCAGCTTCTACTTTTCTGTCCCTCCGGCTTGTAGGAATTTTCTTGTTTTAAGCTATGTGCTCTCAACGTATTTTGAGAAGGTTTTGGAATAGAAACCGAACTGGCACTGAGCACAAACTCTCCAAATTTCCCTCAAAAACATGAAGATTCTGCTCCGAATACTCTGGCTTAGAAGAATACAATGATACCTCGATTTCCGTTGACGTTGGTGTTGTTTTTTGTAGATTTTTTTTAATGAAAAACATGTCTCGGTTATCATTAGTTTTTATAGATGCATCACTGCTAATTTTTGAATAAAATATGGTGACCAATGTGATTACCCTTCCAAAAATTAAAATGTGCACCCGTCTCTCCCCTCCTTAATGTCATCCATATGTCAAAAAGAGCATTAATAAAAATAAAATACCATATTAAATGTAAAGAATAAATAACATCAGTCTTTCATATTCATTTTATAGTCATTTCGGAGTGTTTCTAGTATTAACCACTATCTTTATTCTGTATAAAAATAATTTTTTGTGGATATTTTGGAGTGTCTAAAACAAATTAATTAGTTTTCAGAGCAGAATCTGATTGTAATATTTTGCCCATGCGCACTCATTATGTGTTTGGTGAGATTTTTACCTCAGTATTTGTTAGGCCACGTGCACACATTGAGTATTTGGAGAGTTTTTTACCTCAGGATTTATAACTCAAACCCAGGAGTGGAACAATCTGAGGAAAGGTATAATAGAAACACGTCACCACTTCTGTATTTATCACCCACTCCTGGTTTTGTCTTACAAATACTGAGGTAAAAAACTCACCAAATACTTAATGTGTGCACGTGGCCTTACTCGCTGAAACATTGAGCTTTAGGCCACATACAAATAGAGAGTATTTGGTGAGTTTTTTTACCTCAGTATTTGTAGCGAAAACAAGGAGTGGAACAATCAGAGGAAAAGTATAATAGAAACACGTCACCACTTCTGTATTTATCACCCACTCCTGGTTTTGTCTTACAAATACTGAGGTAAAAACTCACACGGCCTTAAGTTTTGGAGGAGTTTTGAGTTTCTAAAAAGGATTTGCAAAGTTTTTACCCAGTTTCTGGTTGAAGACCGCTTTAAAAAACACTATACACTCATATCCTCTTTGTCCCACAACCCCAGGCAGCTATACAACACATTTAACTCCCTCCTCCGCCCCCCACTGCCCCCTCCTAATTCTCGCATCTCTGCAGAAGATTTTGCAACATACTTCACCAGCAAGATTGATCAGATCAGACAAGTCTTTGCTGCCCAAATACCACAACCCCCATGTATACCAGACCACTCCCCTCCCCTCCCCCACAAGCCATCCTCCCTTCCATCACTGAAGGAGAACTTTCACACCTCCTCTCCAGATCGCACCTCACCACTTGTGCACTGGACCCCATCCCACTTCCTCCCCAACCTCACCAAAACACTTGTCCCAGCCCTAACCCACCTCTTCAACCTATCACTAACTTCTGGTACCTTTCCTTCTGCTTTCAAACATGCAACATTCACACCTATCTTAAAGAAGCCATCTCTTGACCCCACGTCTACATCCAGCTACCGGCCCATATCCCTGCTCCCATTCGCTTCCAAACTTCTCGAAAAGCATGTCCACACTGTACTCTCATCCCACATCTCATCCACCTCTTTCTTTGACAACCTTCAATCCAGCTTCCGCCCCCACCACTCCACTGAAACTGCCCTGACCAAAATTACTAACGACTTACTCACGGCCAAAGCTAACAGACATTTCTCCATCCTCCTCCTTCAGGACCTGTCCTCTGCATTCGACACAGTCGACCATTGCCTCCTATTACAGATCCTCTCTTCCATTGGTATCACTGACCTTCCCTCTTCTGGATCTCTTCTCTTTCCAACCGCACATTTA
>JARQOC010000010.1:60029486-60068317 GCA_033576535.1 Allobates femoralis | reverse complement strand
TGCGGATCTCTGAGGAGCACTATCACTGCTGAGTCCACCCGGTCTTCTACTCAACCACTGTAAGCCATGTACTGCCTGCTGGTGACAGTAAAGACCCGTTGCAGAGACTATCTGTGTCCGTGTCTCCTTATGAACTGTCCGTCATTAACTAAAGGTAACCGCAGCTGCCGCACAACATCTTGAGCAGCTCCAGCCTCCGGGGATCACCGCTCAGCCTGTGGGGAGCGTAACATCTTGCTGCTGTCCATCACCCCGGAGGTTCCGCAGCGTCGGTAGCCCTTACCGAACTACTCATAGGTGGCGTCACGAAGAAAACAAATTAAATCCCCTTTAATCTGTTCCCGTAAGACGTCCTTAAATTTTGATCTGCACTACACCGGGCCCCACTACCGGCAGGCGCGGTCCACCCGTGACAAGGAAGGAGAAGAATCGCCTGTATCAACCGGAGTCCGCCAGCCGCGGTGAGTCAGAATTTGGCGTCACGAACAGGATACGAGCAGGCCCGTTATCCAACGGGTATATTGTGCTTAAACTGGACTTTATTGTCTACAATTGGACTTTGTTCGTCCTAAAAAGAACTTTCCCGCCTTTACACCATTGGGTCAAGATGGCGCCCAAGATGGCGTTCCCGCCACAAGAAGCCGCCACGTGAAGCCCAGGAGTGAGTCAACCCCCCCCTCACTGTGGGAGGGCTAAAGACAAAAGGCGCCAAACTCTTTGTCCGCCCTGATTGCTCGAATCAACCATGGGGGCGGACCCCAAAGACTTTTCCCACGATTGGACTACAAAAGCCCAAAGGAAATGGGAGTGTCATAGACACACCGACAGAAAGAGAAGACTTCTTCACCAGCTCTACCAGGACGTCTTACCGGTTCTACGGGTGTGGTTCCCCTCCAAGAAGAATGGCCAGCATGAGACTCCAAGACCTGATGCGGGAGGTCGAGGCGGAGGCCAGAGCAGCCGTCAGCCAACCGGGTCCGGATCCTGCCCTTACTATAGATGGCAGCCCCGACTTCTGGCTAGAGGCTCTACAAGACCTCCGGGTGCGGTTACTAGAGACAGTGGAATGGACGATCCGTAGCTGGAGCGCGACCCTAGGCAGACGACTACACCATGCGATGCAGCAGAGCCGACCGGGTACAACTTCTCCAAGCCCAGACGACGTCACCAGCTTCTCGACCGCCTCACCGTCGCCTGCCACCTGTCCTGCTCCGTCACCTGAGCCAATAGACTGTGTCATTCCGGTGGAGGC
Organism: Allobates femoralis; assembly: GCA_033576535.1. Classification (NCBI taxonomy): domain Eukaryota; kingdom Metazoa; phylum Chordata; class Amphibia; order Anura; family Aromobatidae; genus Allobates; species Allobates femoralis. Next base: position 60,067,065 of record JARQOC010000010.1, on the reverse strand, counting down.
CGCAACTCGACCCGTTCCAGCGACCAACATCGTAACCGATTCCGTTCTTGAGCCGGAGCTCATAACACGCTCCATTGAAGAACTCGATCTTTACCAGGTTCCCACTGAGGAACCCGCGACGTGTTTCACCACTACAGAGACTGTCGCCTGTTTTATCCCCGTACCGGAGGCTTCCCTTGCCATTGCCGAGGCCTACCTGGTAACCGGGATTGAAACACCTTTACCTGCGGAAACAGATGAAGAGGCAGGCAGCCTGGAAGCCCTGCAGGACGTCCCTACGGAAGGATCCGCAGCACCACCGCCCTGTTGTACAACGGAACAAGCTTCAATATCTCTCATCATCGAGCAGCCTGATGTGGTCATCGAGGAAGAGGTCGGAGAGGATGACGACGAGACCCACAGCACCGCTGAGGATTTCGACACCGGGTTCGCTTGGGGAGACAACAAGGAACTTCCTTCCGGGCACACAGCTCGGGTACACTGGTCGGGTGCAACGCCGACACCTTCCCCTGTGCCGTTCCACCGGGTTCCGATACAGACAGCCCGCCAAGTTCAAGCTTCCCGCCAAACCACCAGCTCCGTTACTCATCTTTACACCCCGAGCCGTAACGACGGAGATGTACGCCAGAGACGACGAGAGGAGTGGCAAGCCCGAGAACGCGCCAACATGCAGGCCCGTGCCGAGGCTCGCCGCCAGCCGCCGCTGCCTGATGAACTCCGCCGTGAAGGTAGAATTTCCACCTTTAATTTAAATACCGGGTGGGGGTTCGCTTGGGAGGTGGGTTTGAATGAGGAGGTGTTTGTGGGGCGCCGGGACGTTGAGTCAAACTTGCCAAGAGGACATCCCGATCGCGACCTATACCGGGGCGATATAATCACCTACGAGCGCTATGCTTGTGCAGATGGGTGGTTCGCTATCCGGGTGCGCCATCGTTCTCAGAGCCAGTGACTTTAAAACTTGAACTTCATCAATGACTCTGTTCCCGTTAATCACTGACCGTGTGATCTCGCGGCTACAGCCTGGACTCTAGTTAAAGTACAGCCGACCGCCCGCCGGGTCCGCACAAAGTGATTACCTGTTTTTCTATTTTAATAAAAGTGTGTCATATATGTGTATAAAAATGCAAAAACCTCTGTAATGTGAGTAGTTTGATGCTTGGGGACAAGCTGATTTAACCAAGGGGGAGTGTGGCGCCCCGCAACGAGTGCGTCACAAGGGAGTATTGCAGCCGCAATATTCTCTGACAAAGCAGTGCAATAGTTAACTCTGAGATCCAACCCAACATACAACACCTAGAACAGAGGACCAATCATAGGTCCTAGGGGGTGGAGTGTTAGGGTAGTGAAGTAGAACACACAGCAGTCTAGAGTCAGAGGAAAAAGAATCTAGAACCTGACAAGAGCAGACTAGAACTTGGAGAGGAGCGGGGGCTCCGCACCTCGTGCGGGCCCCTGGGCCGTCACTGGTCGGGTGTCAGCACCTGAGGCCTTAACCACCGGGATTGGGCATTTCTACACGGGTTCCCAAAAGACTCCCGTGCCCACAACTCACAGCCGGTTCACTGGTACCGAAGCTGGCAGCAGTTCACCTCTGTCACGCGAACCAGCCCCGTGGAGGAGCAGCTTTATAGGAGCACCCCACCACCAGCCAGTTTCCAGTCGTCTAACCAGCGGTGTACCCACTGAGGGATCCAAGGCTCCCCAAAGCATCCAGAACGTACATCATGGATAGGGCATTGAAGCAGCCTCCCCGTACCCGATCTGGTATTCCTGGGCGACGCTGGCACAACAATCAAGTTAGGTAGAATGGAGGAACACTGCGGATCTCTGAGGAGCACTATCACTGCTGAGTCCACCCGGTCTTCTACTCAACCACTGTAAGCCATGTACTGCCTGCTGGTGACAGTAAAGACCCGTTGCAGAGACTATCTGTGTCCGTGTCTCCTTATGAACTGTCCGTCATTAACTAAAGGTAACCGCAGCTGCCGCACAACATCTTGAGCAGCTCCAGCCTCCGGGATCACCGCTCAGCCTGTGGGGAGCGTAACATCTTGCTGCTGTCCATCACCCCGGAGGTTCCGCAGCGTCGGTAGCCCTTACCGAACTACTCATAGGTGGCGTCACGAAGAAAACAAATTAAATCCCCTTTAATCTGTTCCCGTAAGACGTCCTTAAATTTTGATCTGCACTACACCGGGCCCCACTACCGGCAGGCGCGGTCCACCCGTGACAAGGAAGGAGAAGAATCGCCTGTATCAACCGGAGTCCGCCGGCCGCGGTGAGTCACTAGCTGGTGAACCCAGGTAGTGGGATGGCTCAGGCAGCTATGGGATGGCGGGGGGGGGGGGGGGACACAGGTGGTGGGTGGGAAGTGAGCACGAAGCGGTTAGGGAGAGGAAGAGAACAAAGGGAAGACAGTATCGGAAGTAGGTGGTTAATCGGAGGAGGACAGGAGAGAGCGAGGACAGAGAGAACACGGACCCGGAGGCCTGAACCATGAAGAGACCTGTCCCAGGTCCCGGGGCTAAAGACAGCAGATAACTAGAGAGTGTCCTAGGGGCGTGGGCAGTGAAACCCCAGCTCTTCAGAACAGCCTACAGCCTGCAATGACCACAGTGCCACCTCACCACCACTGGACCTGGTGCTCCACCACCATTGGACCTGGCGCTCCACCACCACCAGAGCAGACCCAATCTACTGTCTCTCTTCCCACTGCCCTGTAGATTGTAAGCCCGCAAGGACAGGGTCCTCTCTCCCCTGTGTACCAGTCTGTCACTGATAGTTTGTTCATTGTATTTTTAACTTGTTTATATGTATCCCTTTCTCATGAACATGCCCAATGGAATCAATAGTGCTCTATAAATAAATAATAATAATAATTATAATAATGTACTCATAGCCTTAAGGGGGTTTTCTAATGTAGGGGGATCAGAAAAAAATGTTTTTTCATATTTTCCATGCATGTAATGTGGAGACTATACAGTATCTGCAAAACGATTTAGCTCGATTCGCATTATTTAAAAAGTTCTAGCGATCTTCAATGCTTAGATCGTGTGGTAAACAATGGAGCGTCCCCTTGGCCTTGTGCGCGAGTTGCTTTCTTAGGGTGGATGCACACTATCATGCATCACAAATGGAGCGTTTTTGATGCACGATAGTGATGCAAGTGCATTCTGTGTGGTAGTGCAAGTGTGGTGCGAGTATACCATGGGCTTTCTTGCGCGAGTGAAACACCCGATACAGGAATGTCCGATAGCTATATATCTACAGATACAGATCTGTAGATATAATAACCATGTCAGGCATTTTGCTGCTTTGACAGCAGCGTTTTTTGAATTTCCCGGGGATAACCGGCATATTAACCCCATCTGCAGCCTCTGTGCTGCATGTCAGCCGGGAGCCGGCAGATGCAGTTAATAAGCCGGTTATGTCGGCTTAACCCTATGCTTCTGTCCTGCCAGGTTGTGTCTGGTTTTGTCCAGACTCCCTGGACACAAACTGACAGGACAGAATGTGTCCGAAGGTGTTCATTATTTATTTAGTTAAAAGCAGGCAATTTCAGCACTTCTGTGCGGAGCTGAATTCACTGGAGGCAGGAGTTCAGGACTCAGGAGCTCTCCATGGTCCTGAATGTTAAAGCTGGGTGCTGACCGTGGTACTGAAGCTCCACAGCAAGCAATCTGAACAACTTCAGCACCACAGTCAGCACCCAGCTTTAATGGCAAGTGCGGCATTGCCAGTATTGCACTTATGGCGCTTGAGGCATCGCCAAAAAAAACATTGCTAGCAGTGTTTTTTTTTGCACGGCCGCATGTTCCGAATCTGCTGGATTCGTCAATACTGCAATTGCATAGAGAATGAATGGAGCTTGCCGGACCTGTGCCGCAAGTCGGCCGTTACGCGGCAGATCCGGCGGATGCGGTGACATCTACCGCATCTGCCGGGAATTACACTTTACCGCATATGTGAAAAGGGCCTTATTTATATTATTTTCATGACCTAAAAATGTAAAAGTATACTCCAAATGTGCAAATATATTGTAGAAAACCCTATCCAAAAACATTCTTATACATTTTCCACATAAAAGTATTGCAAAAATAGCATAAAAATCAGGTGCTCAGACTGATAGACCCGTTAAAGGTGTTACATCAAGAATAGAAGGTATCCCCTATCCATAGTATGCAGGTTAACTTCCTAATTGCTGAGACCCTAATTATTGGGACACAACACCCATTGATCTGGAGAACAGATCCGTGCCTGGATGGAGCAGAGCTTCAGTATACGCACATCTGCTCCATTAATCTAATATATAAAGCTGAGTGTGTGTGTGTGTGTGTGTGTATATCCGGGATTGGCATCTACACCGTCGCAACTACAGCCACAAAATTTTGCACAGTCACACATCTGGACCCCGAGAGCGTCATAGGCTATGTAGTGAGGCAAAATTTTAACCCTGTGTGTTCCAGTTCACCAAACAATTTTGCCCCTATCTACATAATGGGGAAAAAGTCAATGGGAAAGTGTTGGAGGAAAATCGACAGCAGTCAGCTATAGCCATAAAATTTTGCACAGTCACACATCTGGACCCCGGGAGCGTCATAGGCTATGTTGTGAGGCGAAATTTTAACCCCGCATTCCAATTCACCAAACAATTTTGCCCCTATCTACATAATGGGGAAAAAGTGACAGTTACCAGTTGACAGTTGTGAATGAGAGGGGTTTAATGATAATATCAAAGACTAACAGCACATACCAGCATATAGTCACTAAGGTGGGGACCCAACATGAGATATTCACTACGCACGGGGACATGTATACACACCACACGCACACAAAGAGTAACAGCAAGTGTATAGTCGCTAAGGTACAGCCCCAACATTGGATACTCACCACGCACCCGAACAAACACACACACACACACACACAAACACACACACACACCACAAAGAGACACACACAACACAGAGACACACCCCCACACCCCCAAAGGGATACACAAACACCCCTTATAGCGACACATGCACTCACCCCACAGGGACACACACACACACCACAAAGAGACACACACACAACACAGACCCCCCCACCCACACAGGGACACACACACATAGCCACCCTATAGGGACGCATGCACTCACCCCACAGGGACACACACACACATCACAAAGACACACACACACCACACAGACCCCAACCACAGGGACACACACACATACACACCTTATAGGGACACATGCACTCACCCCACAGGGACACACACACACCACAGTGACACACACAACACAGAGACACACACACTCCACACAGACACCCCCCCCCACAGGGACACACACACATACACACCCTATAGGGACACATGCACTCACCCCACTGGGACACACACACACACATACACCACAAAGAGACGCACACAACAGAGACACACACCACACAGACCCCCCATGAGGACACACACACATACACACCCTATAGGGACATATGCACTCACCCCACAGGGACACACACATACACACACCCTAGGGACACACACCACACAGACACAGATGTGCACAAATCACCTCACACAACTCGCCTCATACGTGTGCTATCTTTAATTTCCAAACATAAACATATGATTAAAAACAGCTAATGTGCAACACATGTGCCATATAGGGAAATAAGGCAGATGTCAGTCACATGAGCTGTCTATTATGTGTATGTGTGAGGTAACATATACTGCCCGGCCAGGGGGAGGGTTTACTGTTGGCTGGAGATTTATTAGGCTGCCTATAGCAATCAATCACAGCTCAGCTTCTATTTTCTTACAGGTCATTAATATGACATATTCAAATTCTATTTTGTTACAGCTAACATCAGTTATTTATTAACCCGGGCGTAGCCGGGTACTACAGCTAGTTGTCTAGAAGATGGCTGGTTATACAGTAGGTGAAATATGTATTGAACATATCACCAATTTTGTAAGTAAATACAGTTGTGGCCAAAAGTATTAACACCCCTGCAATTCTGTCAGATAATACTCAGTTTCTTCCTGAAAATGATTGCAATCACAAATTCTTTGGTATTATTATCTTCATTTAATTTGTCTTCAATAAAAAAACACAAAAGAGAATGAAGCAAAAAGCAAAACATTGATCATTTCACACAAAACTCCAAAAATGGGCCAGACAAAAGTATTGGCACCCTCAGCCTAGTACTTGGTTGCACAACCTTTAGCCAAAATAACTGCGATCAACCGCTTCCGGTAACTATCAATGAGTTTCTTACAATGCTCTGCTGGAATTTTAGACCATTCTTCTTTGGCAAACTGCTCCAGGTCCCTGATATTTGAAGGGTGCCTTCTCCAAACTGCCATATCTACATCTCTCCACAGGTGTTCTATGGGATTCAGGTCTGGACTCATTGCTGGCCACCTTAGAAGTCTCCAGTGCTTTCTCTCAAACCATTTTCTAGTGCTTTTTGAAGTGTGTTTTGGGTCATTGTCCTGCTGGAAGACCCATGACCTCTGAGGGAGACCCAGCTTTCTCACACTGGGCCCTACATTATGCTGCAAAATTTGTTGGTAGTCTTCAGACTTCATAATGCCATGCACACGGTCAAGCAGTCCAGTGCCAGAGGCAGCAAAGCAACCCAAAACATCAGGGAACCTCCGCCATGTTTGACTGTAGGGACCGTGTTCTTTTCTTTGAATGTCTCTTTTTTTTCTCCTGTAAACTCTATGTTGATGCCTTTGCCCACAAAGCTCTACTTTTGTCTCATTTGACCAGAGAACATTCTTCCAAAACGTTTTAGGCTTTCTCAGGTAAGTTTTGGCAAACTCCAGCCTGGCTTTTTTATGTCTCAGGGTAAGAAGTGGGGTCTTCCTGGGTATCCTACCATACAGTTCTTTTTCATTCAGACGTCAACGGATAGTACGGGTTGACACTGTTGTACCCTCGGACTGCAGGGCAGCTTGGACTTGTTTGGATGTTAGTCGAGGTTATTTATCCACCATCCGCACCATCTTGCGTTGAAATCTCTTGTCAATTTTTCTTTTCCGTCCACATCTAGGGAGGTTAGCCACAGTGCCATGGGCTTTAAACGTCTTGATGACACTGCACACAGTAGACACAGGAACATTCAGGTCTTTGGAGATGGACTTGTAGCCTTGACATTGCTCATGCTTCCTCATAATTTAGTTTCTCAAGTCCTCAGACAGTTCTTTGGTCTTCTTTCTTTTCTCCATGCTCAATGTGGTACACACAAGGACACAGGACAGAGGTTGAGTCAACTTTAATCCATGTCAACTGGCTGCAAGTGTGATTTAGTTATTGCCAACACCTGTTAGGTGCCACAGGTAAGTTACAGGTGCTGTTAATTACACAAATTAGAGAAGCATCACATGATTTTTCTAACAGTGCCAATACTTTTGTCCACCCCCTTTTTTATGTTGTGTGTGGAATTATATCCAATTTGGCTTTAGCACAATTATTTTTGTGTTTTTTCATTGAAGACAAATTAAATGAAGATAATAATACCAAAGAATTTGTGATTGCAATCATTTTCAGGAAGAAACTGAGTATTATCTGACAGAATTGCAGGGGTGTCAATACTTTTGGCCACAACTATATATTTCTAAAGGTGCTATTGACATGTATTTCTCACTGGATGTCGGTAACAACCCATCCAATTCACACAGGCAAATAAAGCAAGCCATAAGGGTATGTGTACACAGGGTGTTTTCGCTGTGGTCAAAAATGCAGCAAAACCTGTACAGGTTTCTAGTATGTCTAGATTTCTTGACATGAGATTTGCTGTATTTTTTGCAGCATTTTTTCTTTGTTTTTTGTGCATTTTTGTGCGTTTTTACCATGTTTTTCCTGCGTTTTGGCCATTTATTGCAGCAAAAATGCAGAAAAGTACTGACATGCTCATTCTTTTCAAAACGCAGCAAAACCTGTACAGGTTTCAGTTTCTACAAAAAAAACAAACCAATGTGTGTGCAAAGCTTCTCTTTGAATCACATAGGTTTTGTTGGAAAATAAAAACGCAGATATAGATAAGCATAAAACCATGGTAAAAAGGCAACACAAAAACGCATGAAAAACGCACTGTGTGCACATAGCCTAAATGTCTATAAATGAAGTTATGTGTAATATTGAGAAATGACTCAGTGGAAAAGTATTGAATACATGAAGAAATAAGTGAAAAAAGCCATGGAAAGTCATGATACCATCTAAAATCTATCAGTAATTATAATGTAATCCTGCCACTTAGTGAAAAACAATATCAGCTGATTCAACTGATTACCTACGATACAGAGAGTGCTGATTTAGGCCTGTTTCACTTATGCAGTCTGTGCCGACACATGCCGGAGTCACAGATATACGGACAGCAATGTTATTCTACGGCCCCCTTCACATGTCCGTGATACCGCACAGACCACGTCTCTGTGTGAAGCAGACCATTTGCTCCATATGGCGACATGTCTGTTTTTGGCTGGCATCACAGACCGCTTTTGGCCCAAAACGTCCTGGACACGGATGTTCACCGTGTGACATCCGTGTGCACAGACCTAGAGCCAGGATTTTGGAGCTAAAAAATAAAGAACTTTATACTCATCTTCCTCCGCCACTGCTCGCTCCTCTCCCTTCTGAGCCCAACAGCGGAGCCGGAAGTGAGAGGACAGGCAGCGCTAGAGACAGGTGAGTATGCAATGACAGGCTGTCTGTGTGCTATCCACGGATAGCACATGGACAGCACACGAATGTGTCACACGCGTGACACATGGACCCACGCCCCCCTCAGAAATGTGTTGCTCGGATGTATGAAACAGGCCTTAGTGATATCTTTACTTGTATATATCAAAGTATATGCCATGCTAACAGTTTGAGCTTACTTGATATAGCACTCCACACAGGCTGCAAAATATGCAATGAGTTTCAAAAGTCCAAGTCACCAAAGATCCTCCATAGAACATTTTTTATTGAATACTATGCACAGAAATGTACATTTTTTTAATTTTTGGAGGCCAAAAGGCACAGCACATCACCCCCAAAACACCATACCAACAGTGAGGTTTGGAGGTGGGAATATCATGATGTAGGGCTATTTTTCGGCATATGGCAGTGCACGTCCAAAATGTTGCACCTTGCACTTTTTTTCAGCATGTCTCTGATATGTGCACGGCGCTCAATAAAATATTTTCTATGATGGAGGATCTTTGGTGTCTTGGAGTTTTTGGAACTCATTGATAACTTCATTAGTGTCAATTGGACATGTGTAGACCTCTGGATGTACAGATGTTCCCATTCACTGACAACAAGAAATTATCTTGAAAATGGTACGGTAATTAAAACATAGAGAATGACTCAAACTGTTTGTGCCAGAAATACGGAGCAAAATATTTTCACAATTTTTGCACAACTTAAATTTGTACAGAAAATTTCCAACTTTTCGCATTTTCATATCAGATATGCCAACTTTTTGAAAAGTGATCAGAGGTCAGCTGGAGGGCGCGTGGTTGATCATGGCCCAACAAATTCAGTATTATTTGGACCACTAAATTTTGTAAAGGGAAAGACAAGACAAGACAATAAGTGACTTATAAAATCCTTCAACTGATGAATTAGGGCCAAAATCTATTGGAAAGTTGCAGAACGTTTCATCATGGGATCCCTTTAAGGTGGATTTTGACCCTATAGGGGCACATATGGTGGTCACTTACCTCCCTCAGTTTGGTCAGCTTCTGAAGTCGCACGGGTTGAATATGAACATCCTTTAGAACCGAGAATTTGGACAGTTTATTGTTACATGTATCATAATTAGAAACAAAGTCCTTTTCAGGTGACTCTAAACTGGATTTAGTTCTCTGCTCCGGTGCCACACTGTCCCAGGAGAGGGCCCTCAGGAGCGGGGGCCGGTTCCCAGCTGTCAGATGTTCCAACCGGGATACAAACTTGGCGTCAACTGGAACTTGAGGTGATCCCGGGACCTGGAAAGCCACACTAGAAACACCTAGTGCCTCCGGGGTGCCTCCTCGTGACGGGTCACCTGGCTTCTTCAGGATGGATTTCTGGAGCTCGTGCTCAGGACCAATTTTGATCTTATTAATTGAAGGTTTAGAAATATCTAGGGCTGGGGGTTTATATGAGCCACTCATGTGTTTCAGGGGGTCAAAATTTTCCTTCTGTTCATAAAGGGTCTCTTTGGAGGCTGCTGTAAGACTGTGAGGCCGCGGGGTAAGCCGGCCCTGGGAAATCTTCCTATGGTCGTTTTGCTTCCGATCCGTCAATCCCTTTGTTGCGTTCTAGAACAATGGAAATTATTAAAATGGTGTACAGGACCGGAGATGAGGTGGTGCTCATGGATAATCTGAGAACAGAGCAGTGGAAAAGCCCTAATGCAATTTTATAACTGGCAATGGGTGGAAAGGCTTGGAATATACAACAATGTCAATATTTCTATCACTGTACATGACTGTGTAGACTTACCTGCAGTAATGATGCAGCTGTAGGAAAGACATTGGGATATGGATCAGGTCCTGTACACACAAAAAATTATGAGTTTAATTAATACAATAATTGATTCACAATGCTGCTAACAAATTTACATTCTAAGGGTTCCGTCACACTTGGCGACGCACCAGCGATCCCGACAACGATCCGACCTGGTAGGGATCGCTGGTGCGTTGTTACGTGATCGCTGGTGAGATGTTAATCAGTCAGATCTCACCAGCGACGCAGCAACGATCCGGAATGATACGGAGGTCGTTGGGACCCAGTTTCTCAGACCTGTAGTATTGAGGTCATTGGTCATTGTCCCTGTCAAACACACCAATGCATGCTGCCCAGCGGGACCCCAACGATCAAAAATGGTCCAGGCGACTCTGACACGACCAGTGATCTCACAGCAGGGGCCTGGTTGCTGCTAAGTGTCAAACATAGCGAGATCGCTGGCGAGGTCGCTGTTGCTTCACCAAACTTGTGACACAGCAGCGATCACGCTAGCGATCTCGCTTAGTGTGACGGGGGCTTTAGGGTATGTGCACACAGAGTCTTTTAGACACCGACGTCCAGCCATTGTTTTTGCTATAGGACGTCCCTTCAGAATAACTTGCAGTGCTTCTCCTGAAGTGTTTTCTTTTACGTCTTTTGTATCTAGTCTTGTAGCAGTTTTTTTAGTTTGGGAAGCTGCCAGAAGAATGAACCAGTCACTTATTTTAGCCACTTGATGGCTTTCGAGTAAAAGAAGTAACAAAAGATGGAGCATCTGCACAGCAAATCGTTTTGACATTGCTGTGCAGATGTTTATTTTTTTTCGCCCTCATGTGGGCGCTTTCTCAGGTGGGTCCCAGATGGAATTTTCCTCAAAAAGAATAACATGGCCTAAAGGTCAGGACATCTTAATTCTGTCCTGTGTTTTCCTCTATTGAAAGTCAACTATATCACATTGAAAATCATACTAGATCACCCTCCTCTTTGGACACCTTCATGGTGGGTGCCGCAAGGCGTGAATGTATTGCAGCTCAGTCAGCGCCCGTTAGGATCATCTCTTCACACTCAGGGCACTCTCTTTTTTTCCAGATTACTGAGCGTTCCTTCTGTCTGACCGCTCCAGATACCTAATATAGTCACAATGAAGCAGCTGATTCCCAGCACGACACTAAATGCTGAAATGTGAAACAAGAGAAAGAGGAAAAATTCCGTGTGCCTGGCAGCGAGCGCCAAAAAAGTGCAATTCGGAGAGAACAATGATTCCTCATTTATGTGAACTATTATTAGTCTGTCGTTTATGGAGATTTAAGAGGGGGGTGAAATTAAAGGATAATTGAAATCACCAAGTAACAGGGTAAATAGAGCGATTACAGATCAAGGAGAAACCGTCATCAAGACCCTAATATAGAGGAGCGGGTGATGACTGCCATTACTATGGAACATCATATATACTGCAGATGGGGAAGAGACAGGCATGGGATACAATCGGTTCACATGGTCCATTTCTTAAATTGATGACCATTTTACCGAATCAGGAAGAGTATGCCCACCCATTCCTCTTTTGCTGGATTCAGATGTACCTGCCCCTGTATTTGGTAATGTGAAGTATTGCAAATAGTAAGAAATCTACTTATACTTGAGCAGTATCCAAAAAATGTAACATGCCCTGTATATATCATCCGCTCACAGGAGAATCCACATAGTAGGGTGACTACTGTACTAGCTCCTGTGCCAATCCAAAGTGGCTGACCATATGCCCCCAGACTTTAGGTTTGACATTTTCCAACAGTACATGGGCATTTGATGGCCTTCTGTACCTGGTGCTGCCGGAAAGGTAAAGGAGTTGCTGCGGGATGACACTGGAGACACTTTGGGGCTTGGTGATGGGGAAGAGACTGATGAGGCAAAGATAAAACAAAGACTTGTTATAGTAGCATTGTCTAAGTATAAAGTCCATTATAAAGATGGATTACATTTTGCTATACTATAGGGAGGTCTGCAATAAATAAAACAATTCCCTAATACACAAACCACCTGTGGGCGAGTCAGAGAGGCTGCATCTTGAGCGTCGTCCCCGTCGGGTCAGGAACCTCTCACTGACTTTTTTAGCTTCCTCCAATAACTGCAGGTTTTTCTTCTTGTCCTCCTCTGATATCCTAAGGTCGGGTAGACTGCCGTGGACCAGATCGATCACATGGCCATTGTTATCTGAAGGAGATAAGTGTGTGTTGTCAGCAGCATTAAAGTATACTCCACCTGGTTACAGGGACACAGAGTAGAACATACCAAGATCGTCTTCAAACATTATCAAGAAATGTTCATAATTAATGGAGCTCCCATGACAGTTTCTATCCTCGTAATATATTGCAATCATGATATTATATGGCGCTGTTTACCTACAATTACTCATTTTGCCCTTCTATCCAGTTAATTCTTTTCTTTTCCATTAGGTCTATGACATCACATTATTAAAATCAGACTTCCTGAATGCTTCTAAGCTCTATGTAGAAATAGGAAGCCTCTTTTCCCTGCATGAGTCATCATTAAAATTACAGATCTCGGTCACTAAATACATTTTGTAGTTCTCATGATGACTCTTGCATGGAAAAGAGGCTTCCTGTTTCTATATAGAGCTTATAAGCATTCAGCTAGTGTGTTTTTAATCACATTATGTCATTGACCTAATGTAAAACAGAAGAATTAATTCGGTAGAAAAGCAAAATGAGCAACTGTAAGTACACAGTGTTATATGATGATTACAATATATTAAGAGGATAAAAACTGACACATCAAACTTATTGAGAATTTCATAAGAAAAACAATGGTGTGCTTAGTTTTAATGTAACTTTATTCTTTCATGAGTTATTTTTAATTTTTCTATGTTTACAGCCATTGACATGTCACAGAGGTTAACACGTGGAGAGCGGATAGAAATTGTGTTGATGTCTGGTGAATGCAGTACCCGTTTCATTGCAGCAGATTTCAATGCAAGACACCCTACGAGACCACCCATCTTTATAAGTGGTCATAAATTTGTAAATAACTCATCAAATAATAACGTTACGTTAAAACCAAGCACACCATTGGTTTTGTTATGAAATTCTCAATAAGTTTGATGTGTCACATGACCCTCTTCTCATTGAAAAAAATAAAGTTGGATCAAAAATGGCCGACTTCAAAATGGCCGCCATGGTCACCACCCATCTGGAAACGTTTCCCCTCCCATATACTAATGTGCCACAAACAGGAAGCTGATATCACCAACAATTCCCATTTTATTTAGGTGTATCCATATAGATGGCCCACCCTGTATATACAATCTTTTTTCAAAAAGGTGTGGTTGGTGCTGTGGCTTATTTTGGTTTTTATTTTAGTCTAGTCTGCTGCATAAACCATGGATGTGGCCTTTTAGCAGAATGTTTCCACATTTGCATTTTATGCATTAAAGGTTGTTTTTCCGTGATTATTCTTTGCACCACTGTTAATTGCATTGTGTGACACCATTGAGAAATCCATGTTCCCCGGCATTGGGAACTTATGCTGTAGTCACAACAAAAATATGTTGGAAACCACTTTGGGTAATGGGAAAAAATATACTGTGAAGATTTAATGTCACAGGAGATGTCAGGGACCACCCCATCCCCCAGCGGATGCCCAGTGTGGACCACTCAAAATTACAGATGAGAAACACTTGACCCTTGGCATGAATTGTATTCAAGGAACTTTGCACATAGGATCTCCGACTTCCCTCCTCTCCGCTGCGTCCATGGACACGATGCTCCTGGCACTTCTGCCGTTGTCACACTGTGATGTTTTGGAGACTGCTGGGGTAAACACTGTGAAGTGTTCCTCTCCGGCCGCGGGTGGCATGTCTTGGCAGTCTATGTGCATATTTTTAGGTATTTACCATCCGGATGGAAACCCACCCTTAAGGCGCCTGCCAGAATGTAATGACCACACGTGCGCCCAGCCACCCATTATTACCGAGGCATCCTTAACTGATGGGTGAGGGGGGAAATCCAAGTTTACGTTTGAGATGCTGAGAATGTTTAACCTTTTTGAGCCCCAATCTCCGTTTTACAAGCCGGCGCCTATCTCATCTTATCTTGTCCTGTCCCTCACGCAAGAACTAAAGTGAGAGTGCCGCCATAATCCCCCCTCCATCCCCCACTAAAAGGTGTCTGAGATCTTACCAACAGATAGCAAGGAGGTTGGCGAGGAGACGGATGATCTGGCCTGACGACTGGATCTGAAGGACGGACTGTGAGGTCTGCGGGACAAAGTCAAACAAAAGATTGGAACATTTAATGCAATGTATGTAAATGATAAAATATGTTAAAAAAAAACTGAGCGAGCTCTAAAAATGTGCACTGTATGGCAATATTATATATGTATTGTATGGCAGTCTTATTTGATCATTGCGTGACAGTATTATGTCGGCTCAGTAAGGTGGTATTATTTTAGATCTGTTGCCAGTATTATTTGGTGACTGTATTGCAGTATTATGAAGGCTCTACATAGCAGCATTATGTAAGCTTTGTATGGCAGTTTTATTTGGTAACTGAATGGCTGTATTATATAGGCTTCGTATGGCAATTTTGGAGCACTGTACGGTGGCATTATTTATGTTCTATGTGGCACTGCTATGTAAGTTCCATATGGCAGCATTATTTAGTAATTGAATGGCTGTATTATCTGCGCTCTCTATGGCAGTTTTGGAACATTGTATGTCATGTATTATTTGGGCTCTTTGTGACAGCATTATTTGCTTAGTGTATGGCAGTATTATTTTCACATGTCGTGGTAGTACTGTAGGCTTTATTTATCAGTATTAGAGCACTGAATAACAGTACTATTTGATTGTTAAACACCGTAACTATATATTTTGCACACTATATACCAGAATAATGTGTATACTATATGGCAATATTATTTGGTCATTGTATGGTAGTAGTAAATAGGTTCTGTATGCCACTTTGATTTGAACACTGGATGGTGGTATTTGTGATCTGTGTGGAAGTATTATGTGGTTACTGTATGGCAATATTACTTATCTGTTGCATTTTAGTATTACGTAGGGTCTTTATATGCAGCAGTATGTGAGAAATGTAAGACAGTCTTATGAAGGTGTTGAATAGCAATATAATTTTTACCCATCGTAGCAGTATTATTCGTGCAAATTATGGCAGTATTATTTGGTTACTACATGGAAGTATTTGAGACTTCTTTAGAGGTATTATTTGATCACTATATGGCATACAGTATATAGATATTTATTCTGAATATGGCAGTATTATGAAGATAGTATTATTTCGTGTTGTATAAATGGAAACTATTTTGGAATATTATCTGGTTACTGCATGATGGCATTATGTATGGACTTGTTTAGTGGTATTAGTCAATCAATGGATGGTATACATTGTATATATTTGTTTGCTCTATGGATATGTAGGTACAATATAAAAGTATCATTTAGTTATATATTATTATTTTTACATTGTGTGATAGTATTAATGAGACTCTTTTTGGAAGTATTATATGGGCACTATATGGTAGCATTATTTGAACAAAATTTAACAGTAAATTGGCCTGCTGTTGGTAATTCATGGATAAAGAGTACTGAGTTATGTGACTTTTATGTCATCTTTTGACTTCATTATTAGCGGGAAGTATATTAATTCATTACCATTTATTGGAATATGCAATTGACTCCTAAAATATAAGGTTCTGTCTGGTAACTGAAACTATTCTAGCCATAAAAAGGGTAGGATGGTTGTCTAGAGGCTTCTCTGTATGGCCCTTTGGGTACCTTTACACACGGCTACATTTGTAGCTTGTCACCAGGTAACTTACTGGTTGCAGTGAAATCATGGATACATGATTCCATTTGTACACAGCAACAAGATAGAACCATGTATCCATGATTTCACTGCAACCAGTAAGTTACCTGGTGACAAGCTACAAATGTAGCCGTGTGTAAAGGTACCCTTTAGGTTTGAAGGACACATTCTTTCCTGGAAGCACAATATGCAATAATATATATGAATTAGAGTAAGGCTACGTTCACACATTGCATATTTTTGTGTGCTTTTTTTACGCTCGCTTTTCAAAATGCGCAATGTGTTTTGTGTCTGCCAGCAAAGTGAATAGGAAATTCACTTTGCCGTGCAGACACTGCGTAAAAATACGCAGTGCTTTTTATGGCAGAAAGCGCAGTTGCGTAAAGAATTGAGATGTCAATTCCTTACGCAGCTGCTCCTGCGTTTTCTCCCTCTGATGTCACAGAGGGGAGGAAGAATCCTGCTTCCTTTTCCCCTCTGTGACAGCCCATTAGATTTCACAGTGTATTAATATATATCTGCTATTGTCTTGAGATCTGATGTGAACAGGGACACAGCTCCTTACCGGCTTCTTTCAAGACAGTTTTCCTCTATAGAATTTTCTGGTTCTGGTAGGATTATACACGGTGGAACGAAGGCTCGGCCGCCGGACGCTGCATCCTGAGAATAAGCACACCGTGCAATAGATGTTACAGAATGGCTGCTAAAATGTTATTAATGAATGATATCTGTATTATTGTGTATATATACACTGCACAGTACCACTTCTCCTGTCCTGTATACTGGCTGTAATCCTCAGTACCTGTATTATTCTGTATATATACACTGCACACTACCACTTCTCCTGTCTTGTATAGTGGGTGTAATCCTCCGTATCTGTATTATTCTGTATATATACACTGCACAGTACCACTTCTCCTGTCCTGTATACTGGGTGTAATCCTCAGTATCTATATTATTCTGTATATATACACTGCACAGTACCACTTCTCCTGTCCTGTATACTGGGTGTAATCCTCAGTATCTGTATTATTCTGTATATATACACTGCACAGTACCACTTCTCCTGTCCTGTATACTGGGTGTAATCCTCAGTATCTATATTATTCTGTATATATACACTGCACAGTACCACTTCTCCTGTCCTGTATACTGGGTGTAATCCTCAGTATCTATATTATTCTGTATATATACACTGCACAGTACCACTTCTCCTGTCCTGTATACTGGGTGTAATTCTCAGTATCTGTATTATTCTGTATATATACACTGCACAGTACCACTTCTCCTGTCCTGTATACTGGGTGTAATCCTCAGTATCTATATTATTCTGTATATATACACTGCACAGTACCACTTCTCCTGTCCTGTATACTGGGTGTAATCCTCAGTATCTGTATTATTCTGTATATGATTTAGCAAAATAGGGATTCCATTTATTAAGAACAATCCACATAGTTAGACAGATTATGATAGGTAATATTTCAAGGTAAAAATTACAGTGCACAGTGTTGAGACAAACGAACATGCATGGAGTTGCCTCCTTAGCAGTATAGGACGGAGGGACCCTCCAACGGCAGATGGTATGACAGCAGAATTGACACTAAGTTTGTGGCTCTAGGCAGTAGATTAGAGACTTGCCTCTTTCAGAACAGTATTGAACAGGGGAAACATTGCTAATGCTGGCAACATGATGCATGGTTATACATAGAAAGTGGTGCCTGCAGGCAAGGGTGTACTCTCTCCTAAGTTGTAGGACAGTATTACTTTGCATACTAATGCTCTGTATGTCAACCTGAGATTGTTTGCACACCTATGTGATCTGATATAACCTTGTCTAAGCACTATGTATGCACTGTTGTTGTATGTCATGATGTATGATACTGAATTGTAAAACCCCTGTCAACTGACTGTATATATATTCTGTAAGATCCGCATAACGAAACTGTCAGATGAGTCCTATACTGCTAAGGAGGCAACTCCATGCATGTTCGTTTGTCTCAACACTGTGCACTGTAATTTTTACCTTGAAATATTACCTATCATAATCTGTCTAACTATGTGGATTGTTCTTAATAAATGGAATCCCTATTTTGCTAAATCAACTATGGTCCTCTTGTTTAAAATGATATTAGCAGTTGTAGCAATTGATTAAAATCCAGACTTTAAGTACTGGCTTTTTCTAGTAATTATTCTGTATATATACACTGCACAGTACCACTTCTCCTGTCCTGTATACTGGGTGTAATCCTCAGTATCTGTATTATTCTGTATATATACACTGCACAGTACCACTTCTCCTGTCCTGTATACTGGGTGTAATCCTCAGTATCTATATTATTATGTATATATACACTGCACAGTACCACTTCTCCTGTCCTGTATACTGGGTGTAATCCTCAGTATCTGTATTATTCTGTATATATACACTGCACAGTGCCACTGCTCCTGTCCTGTATACTGGGTGTAATCCTCAGTATCTATATTATTCTGTATATATACACTGGCTGCACAGTACCACTTCTCCTGTCCTGTATACTGGGTGTAATTCTCAGTATCTGTATTATTCTGTGTACTGTATATATACACTACACAGTGCCACTTCTCCTGTCCTGTATACTGGGTGTAATCCTCAGTATCTGTATTATTCTATATATATATATACACTGCACAGTACCACGTCTCCTGTCCTGTATACTGGGTGTAATCCTCAGTATCTGTATTATTCTGTATATATACACTGCACAGTACCAGTTCTCCTGTCCTGTATACTGGGTGTAATCCTCCGTATCTGTATTATTCTGTATATATACACTGCACAGTACCACTTCTCCTGTCCTGTATACTGGGTGTAATCCTCAGTATCTGTATGATTCTGTATATATACACTGCACAGTACCACTTCTCCTGTCCTGTATACTGGGTGTAATCCTCAGTATCTGTATGATTCTGTATATATACACTGCACAGTACCACTTCTCCTGTCCTGTATACTGGGTGTAATTCTCAGTATCTGTATTATTGTGTATATATACACTGCACAGTACCACTTCTCCTGTCCTGTATACTGGATATAATTCTCAGTATCTGTATGATTCTGTATATATACACTGCACAGTGTGTCTCCTGTTCTGTATAATGGGTGTAATTCTCAGTATCTGTATGATTCTGTATATATACACTGCACAGTACCACTTCTCCTGTCCTGTATACTGGGTGTAATCCTCAGTATCTGTATTATTCTTTATATATACACTGCACAGTACCACTTCTCCTGTCCTGTATACTAGGTGTAATCCTCCGTATCTGTATTATTCTGTATATATACACTGCACAGTACCACTTCTCCTTTCCTGTATACTGGGTGTAATCCTCAGTATCTGTATTATTCTGTATATATACACTGCACAGTACCACTTCTCCTGTCCTGTATACGGGGGGTAATCCTCCGTATCTGTATTATTCTGTATATATACACTGCACAGTACCACTTCTCCTGTCCTGTATACGGGGCGTAATCCTCCGTATCTGTATGATTCTGTATATATACACTGCACAGTGCCACTTCTCCTGTCCTGTATACGGGGGGTAATCCTCCGTATCTGTATGATTCTGTATATATACACTGCACAGTACCACTTCTCCTGTCCTGTATACAGGGGGAGGTAGTAGAGATTGTCTGTATTCTCTCTGCTGTATAAAGAGGAGTGAAGCGGATGTTTTGCTCTATGAAGCTGAGCCGTGCGTGTCAGATAATAGGATAGATGCCAATGTATCACCGCCATTACTGTGATCATGTGACTGCATTTCGTCGCTTGCAATTTTAAACCATTTCTGAGAATTTCAGCTTTTGCTCTATTAATAGCTGCAGAATTTCTACAAAAAAACTAAACTCTCCCAAGGGAACAAACTGCTGAGAATAATATGGGGATAGAACAATTCATCACAGCAGCCGGCAGTGGAGATTCCTTACATCAGACTTTTACAGTCGTGGCCAAAGGTTTTGACAATGACACAAATTTTGGTTTTCACAAAGTTTGCTGCTTCAGTGTTTTTAGATCTTTTAGTTGGATGTTTCTAGTTCAATGTTAAATATGTCATACGCTTTTAAGCCTTTACTGACTAACGCATCAAGTTTATGTAAAGACTCAATGTTGACTCTGCTGCCCCTTATTTTCCAGAATTCTGCAATTTAATTTAATGAAAATTGTCACGATAAAAATAAAAGCAGCTAACTTTGTAAAAACCTAAACTTGTGTCCGTCTCAAAACTTTTCACCAATGCTGTAACTTTTTCTACCTTATGGTTAGGATACAGATCCACCTCTACTGCTACATTACATCTAGAGGGGCTCTTTCCCATATATCCAGAAACAATGCATGGCATCTACTGCGGGTGAAATAAATATTGAACACGTCCCCAATTTTCTAAATAGATCTACACTGTGTGCAGAATTATTAGGCAAGTTGTATTTTAGATTATTATTTTATTATTGATCAACAACTATGCTCTCAATCAACCCAAAAGACTCAAATATCAAAGCTTAATATTTTTGGAAGTTGGAGTGGGTTTTTAGATTTGGCTATCTTAGGAGGATATCTGTTTGTGCAGGTAACTATTACTGTGCAGAATTATTAGGCAACTTAATAAAAACCAAATATATTCCCATCTCACTTGTTTATTTTCACCAGGTAAACCAATATAACTGCACAAAATTTAGAAATACGGTAAACGTTTCTGACATGCAAAAACAAAATCCCAAAAAATTAGTGACCAATATAGCCACCTTTCTTTATGATGACACTCAGCAGCCTCCATCCATAGATTCTGTCAGTTGCTTGATCTGTTTACAATCAACATTGCTTGCAGCAGCCACCACAGCCTCCCAGACACTGTTCCCAGAGGTGTACTGTTTTCCCTCCTTGTAGATCTCACATTTTAGGAGGGGCCACAGGTTCTCTATGGGGTTCAGATCAGGTGAACAAAGGGGCCATGTCATTATTTTTTCTTCTTTTAGACCTTTGCTGGCCAGCCACGCTGTGGAGTAGTTGGATGCATGTGATGGAGCATTGTCCTGCATGAAAATCATGTTTTTCTTTAACGATAATGACTTCCTTCTGTACCACTGCTTGAAGAAATTGTCTTCCAGAAACTGGCAGTAGGTCCGGGAGTTGAGCTTCACTCCATCCTCAACCCGAAAAGGTCCCACAAGGTCATCTTTGATGATACCAGCCCATACCAGTACCCAACCTCCACCTTGCTGGCGTCTGAGTCTGAGTGGAGCTCTGTGCCCTTTACTAATCCAGCCTCTGGCCCATCAATAGTCATTCTCATTTCATCATTCCATAAAACCTTTGAAAAATCAGTCTTAAGATATTTCTTGGCCCAGTCTTGATATTTTATCTTATGTTTCTTGTTCAAAGGTGGTCAATTTTCAGCCTTCATTACCTTGGCCATGTCCCTGAGTATAGCACACTTTGTGCTTCTTGATACTCCAGTAACGGTGCAACTCTGAAATATTGCAAAACTGGTGGCAAATGGCATCTTGGCAGCTTCACACTTGATTTTCCTCAATTCATGGGCAGTTATTTTGTGCCTTTTTTGCCCAACACACTTCTTGCGACCCTGTTGGCTATCTGCCATGAAACACTTGATTGTTCGGTGATCACGCTTCAAAAGTTTGGCAATTTCAAGATTGCTGCATCCCTCTGCAAGACATCTCACAGTTTTGGACTTTTCAGAGCCCGTCACATCTCTCTTCTGACCCATTTTGCCAAAGGAAAGGAAGTTGCCTAATAATTAAGCACACCTTATATAGGGTGTTGATGTCATTACACCATACCCCTCCTCATTACAGAGATGCACATCATCTGATTTACTTAATTGGTAATTGGCTCTCAAGCCTATACAACTTGGAGTAGGACATCATGTATAAAAAGTATCATGTGATCAAAATACTCATTTGCCTAATAATTCTGCACACAGTGTATTTCTAAAGGATCTGTTGACATGAATTTCTCACCAGATGTCTATAGAAACCTATCCAATCTACACAGGCAAAGACATCAAACCATAGATGTCCATAAATTAGGTTTTGTGTAATAATGAGAACCAAGACGGGAAAAAATATTGAACATGCTTACTGAAATGTATTTAACACTTCGTACCTAAGCCTTTGTTGGTGACGAAGCTCCAAATGCCTCCTATATGGAGACACTGGTCCCTGCATTGCTCGGGTATATTGTGGCCCATTCTTCCATGCAAACACTCTTCACCTCCTGCAGGTCATATGGATCCTTCTATTATCTCTGAGTTTTAGTTTCTTCCATATATTTTTATTTGAATTCAGCTCCGGTGATCGGTTTGGCCATTCTAGCCGAAGTATTTTGTTTCTCCGAAACCAATTGAGAGTTTCCTTGGCTGTGTGTTTGGGATCATTGTCTTGTGAAATGTTCACCCTCATTTCATCTTCATCATCATGGTAGATGTCAGCAGATTTTCATCAAGAATATCACAGTATATTTGTCCATTCATCATTCCTTTAATTACATAATGTTTGCCAATGCCGTATGCTGAAGAACAGCCCCACACCATGATGTTCCCACCTCCCAACTTCACTGTTAGTATGGTATTTTTTGGGTGATTTGCCTTTTGGCAGCCAAACATGGTGTGTAGTATGGTATCCAAAAAATTCAAGTTTAGTCTCATCTGACCAGACTATATTCTCTCAGTATTTCACAGGCTTGTCTAAATCTAGTTGAGAAAACTTTCAAAATGCTTAAACATGCTTGTTTTTCAGCAATCGAGTCTTGTGTGGTGAGCATGCATACAGGAGCGTGCATACAGGCTGAGGAGGGGGAGTGCATTACTTATTGTCTTCTTTGAAACAATTGTACCTGCTGATTCCAGGTGTTGCTGTAGCTTTCCACAGGTCATCCTTGGCTCTTGGACAACGCTAAAGGTATTGTTACACGGCACGACGTTGGAACGATGTCGGCAACGATCTCGTGGGCGCGCGGTCGTTTCCGACATCGTTGGTGAGATGTCACACGTCTAGATATCATGGACGACTCACCAATGATGTTGTAAGCAGGTATCGTTCACACAACCCAGCAAACAATTCCTGCTCATTGCTGTGAATGGGCGAAGTTGTAAACGACATCGTTATCGCGGTGTCAAACACAACGATATAACAGGTTGGCTGATTGTTGATCATGTGGTTTGACAACATGTTCTCAAACTTGCGATCAGCGAACCAACGATTTATCGTTACAACATCGCAGAGTCACACCCAACGACGTCCTAATGATGTTGCTGGAACGACTCTAAACCCGTGACGTATCAGTGACATCGTTAACAATGTCGTGCTGTGTAACGGGGCCTTTATGATAATGCTTTTCACTCCTCTATCTGAAATCTTGTGGGGAAACCTGGTCATGGATGGTTTATGGTGAAATGATGTTCTTTCCGCTTCTGTAATATGACCCTAAGGGTACCTTTACACGCGGCTACATTTCTAGGGTGGCTACAGGTAACTTACTGGTTGCAGTGAAATCATGGAGAGATTATTCCATTTGTACACAGCAACAAGATAGAACCATGTCTCCATGATTTCACTGCAACCAGTAAGTTACCTGTAGCCACCCTAGAAATGTAGCCACGTGTAAAGGTACCCTTACAGTGCTCACTGGTACCTTCAGTAGTTTAGAAATTCTACTATAACCAATGCTATCGATATATTTTGCAACAATAAGGTTGCAAACGTCTTGAGACGGCTAACTGGTTTTACCCATCATGAGATGTTTCTTGTGTGGCATCTTGGTAATGAGAAACCTTTTTATAGGCCATCATTTGAACCAGCTGATATTATTGTTCACTGTGTCGGGATTGCTCCAGAATTACTAATACATTTCAGCTGGTGTTAGGACTTTCCATGGCTTTTTAACCTTTCTTTCTTTAGTGTCCAGTGCTTTTTTCCTGTTTTATTTCTCCTCATTACACATCACTAAATTTATGGACATCTAAGGTTTGATTTCTTTGCCTGTGTGGATTGGGGGGGATGTGACTGACATCTGGCGAGAAATTCATGTCAATAACACCTTTCGAAATATATTTACTTAGAACATTGGTGGTGTGGTCAAACATTGTTTCACCTGCTGTATATATCTGTAATTTAATATGGGATTACATTGGCACATTAAGCCCACTTTTATACTGATTTTGTGGTATCAGAATTCAGTGCAGGTTTTTGCGTTCAGGAGCCCAAAGGCATCAGAATTAACAGCCTCCTTGTTCCTTTTGAGCACTTGTCTTATTGTGAACTTCTCTTTTTAATCCCTTGGCAGTATCCGCCATAGATCCCAGCTGTCTTATACAGCCAACATCCGACTGTAACTGCCGCAATCAGAGCTAGTTTAAGTTGCAATAACCCCTTAAATGCTGCTGTTAATTATGAAAGCAGCATTTAAGTGGTTGGGTACAGGTGATATTCCCATTGTAGCCCCGTGTCTACTGTCGCTGGGCTTCAGAGGAGGTCATTCACTTTGCAATAAACTGCATTATAGACGCGAACAAGCTGTTGCCGGTTCCAGGACTAATAAAAAATGGAAAAAAAATGTTAATTTGTTATCAATGCATCTGCAACAGTTGAAACCAATAATAAAAAAATCAAATTAAAAAAATGTTAATGACAATTATGGAGTTTTGGTCATTTTGCTTCCCTCAAAAACTAGAGTAAAAAGTGGATAAAAATCGGTATGTTTTCCAAAATTGTAAATGTAATAATTTCTTCCAGAAAATTACAACATCAATGTTTTTTATTTGTTTTAAATACTTTTCTAATTAAACAGATATAATATCAGTTTGGTATCAGTATAAATGTGCTGATAAAAGTTAAACTTATTTTTATTTAAACGTGAATACCATAAAAAACGAAACCCAATGATACGTTAAAATGGTGTTTTTTTATTTCTTATTTTCACCCTCCATTGCATTTTTTTATACGTTATATAATAAAGTGAAGGATGTAATTTACAATTACAATTTGTCCCTTAAAAAACATGCTCTAGTTTCGCTGTGCCGAAGGAAAAAAAAAAAAGTTATCGCTGTTAGAAGGTGAGGGGGAAAAACAGAAGCAAAAGAAATGAATTAGTGAGTTTCGAGTGCTATCTGTAGACCTGACATAATTGGTAGCCGGAGGGGCAAGCTATTCAGATCTCAGCTTGGTGGACCCTAAAGCCCACAACACTCATGAGATGGCTCTCAGACATCATGTGATTCATCAAGTCATTTGGCTGATAGCTATCTTGGGCGGTTCTCCCGTACACTTTTTTCCAAAAACGTTTTGACAGTGAGGGTGCCCAATGAGTGGTACAGGCGACCATGAGAGGTGGTGAGTTAGCCTTCAATGGAAGTCTCACAGAGGCTGAACAGGCATCTGTCTGGCAGGATTTAGGGAATCCTGAGTTGAGGAGAGGGTCAGACCAGAAGACCCAGGAAGTCCCTTCACACCATGACCCAGGAGGTCCCTTCACACAATGACCCAGGAGGTCCCTTCACACGATGACCCAGGAGGTCCCTTCACACGATGACCCAGGAGGTCCCTTCACAGGATGACCCAGGAGGTCTCTTCACACCATGACCCAGGAGGTCCCTTCATACAATGACCCAGGAGGTCCCTTCATACAATGACTCAGGCGGTCCTTTCACACCATGACCCAGGAGGTCCCTTCACACAATGACCCAGGAGGTCCCTTCACACAATGACCCAGGAGGTCCCTCTACACGATGACCCAGGAGGTCCCTTCCAACTCCACCATTTTATGATTCTACACAGGAGCACTTGCTTGGCTGAGAATTTCTGTGTTCTCCATAAGGGTCACCTTGGTGGTGACTTATTTCCAGAAGAACAAAAGGATTAAATAATGTAAAATTGGACATGGTGTATCCTTAACTCCAACGTCAATCATTTGCCCAGAGCACCCAGTTCATAAGATCACAATATAAATATGGGACACTCACCTTCCCATGAGCCGAGGAGGATGGAGGAGGGGAGGAGTGATGGGTTTCTCCACTTTGCTCCGGCACTCCAGGTAATGTGGGCATCCTGTATGGCGACTGGTGACTTGATAGGGCCCGCGTCCTAGATTGACCATGCACATCCAGCTACTTGTACACAGATGATCTGGAAGTATCATCTGCCGTGATCTTAAAAAGAAACACATCATTATGTTATATAGCATGTGCTGGGGTTATGCACACCGACACTGTAATCACTATGTAACCGGGTCTCTGCAGCATTAGGCTCTGTTCACACATCCAGTTATCATCTGTTTGTAATAGATCCAATTAAAACAAACCAAAAAAAAGGATGCAAACATTACCATTAGTGTATAAGTGAATTTTGTTTTCCGTTTTTGCTCCATTGATAATATTTCTAATTTTGCTGCAGGAGTCTCTGATCTCCTCTAATGTTCTGGGTGCGTGCAGTGCTGCAAAGACAGATCCATAAATGGATGACATCATGGATGGGCCATTTCTTTTAATAAATGTATTTTTTCCAGACAAAAAAATTGTGCACACTGCGTTATTTCTTCTGGCTCAAAATCCGATAACAGATAGAAAAAAGGCGAACAAAAGATATGACACTTCTGTAACCATTCAGATAAATGAGTCCTGTACCAGAAAGTTTTACTACCCAAAACGGATACAAAAGTAGAAACAACTACTGGATGTGTGAACAGAGCCTAAACTGTAAGGGTGCTTTATTGTATTATTGCACCTGAGCACTATCAAAGCAAAGTAAGGCTCGGTGCACATTGCGTTTACTGTACATATACTGTGACCATACTGTACATACTGTACCCATACTGTACATATACTGTGCCTATTCTGTGCAAATACTGTACCCATACTGTACATATACTGTGCCAATACTGTACCCAGCCATACTGTACATATACGGTACATACAGTATTCATACTGTGCCCATATTGTACATATACTGTACCCATAGTGTGCATATACTGTACCCATACTGAACATATACTGTGCCCATACTGTACATATACTGTGCCTATACTGTACATATACTGTGCCTATACTGTACCCAGCCATACTGTACATATACGGTACATACAGTATTTGCCCATATTGTACATATACTGTACCCATAGTGTGCATATACTGTACCCATACTGTACATATACTGTACCCATACTGAACATATACTGTGCCCATACTGTACATATACTGTGCCTATACTGTACCCAGCCATACTGTACATATACGGCACATACAGTATTCATACTGTGCCCATTAGGGTGACCACAAAAAAATCGATGTCGGAATTTTGTCCATCTGGACCCCACAAAACGATTCCCCTTTCCAGATATTGAGATAGCCAAAATTTGAGCTCGATCAAACGACGTTAACCCGTGCCGCTCGTCGCTCAAAGTTTGAAAAAATCCAAATTTTTGGCCAAAAAGCTGACATATGGAGCCATAACTCCAGAACGGTAAATAATAAAAACACGCTTAATATCTGAAAAGAAAGCTAATGCTCTTCTTCAAAATTTATATTTTATACAAAATTGTTATTTTAAGTCAAACTGAGTTACAACAGCTTTTAGCCCCAAGAACGTGACCTGGTACCACTAGGAGCATACTTCCTATATTTTGTTATTAAGTGATAAATTTTGTTGGTTTTTTTTTTGTATATTTTTGAGTTTAAAGTAGAAATATAATAAAAAAACAAGTAATAGTGATAAGTCTAATGACATTTTTTATTTTAAAGTATAAAAATGAGGTATATACGGTAATACATGCAAAACAGACACAGAAAAGATACATGCAAAAAATAGTAATGGCGGTCTGATTAGGAGCGCTCTAAGGAACAAGCAGACATGTAAGATGTTTTCATAATTGGCAAACCTTTTATTAACTTCTTAGCTCCCCTTACAGCTCCACTACGCGTTTCAACTGCATACAAACAGTCTTCATCACCTGATAATCCACAGCTGAGCGCAGGAAGTCAGAGCGTGTGCTCGCGACCCGGCTCTAGCTGATGACATGTGCACGGGCATGAGATCCCGTGCACCAGCCTGCGACTATGAAGAAAGGGCTGGGCTTCACTGCAGCGATGGGGGAGAGGATGATGACGGGCAGGTGCAACTCGGCTGGAGAACGAGTTAAGTAATGGCCACTCGTCCTAATGTTATAAACTTTACAAAGGTAGATCTTCACTTCTATAAAACAGTTTTTTTAGCAAAAACGCTAGCAGCAAATGTGTGTGCTGGGTGTAGGGACCTATATAAACAGTCCGGGGGGGTCATTTGGGGTGGTTGGTTCCCTTTAAACTCAAAAATATACAAAAAAAACCCAACAAAATTTATCACTTAATAACAAAATATACGAAGTATGCTCCTAGTGGTACCAGGTCACGTTCTTGAGGCTAAAAGCTGTTGTAACTCAGTTTGACTTAAAATAACAAATACCGTATATACTCGTGTATAAGCCGACCCGTGTATAAGCCGACCCCCCTACTTTTGCCCCCAAAACCTGGGAAAACCTATTGACTCGTGTATAAGCTGAGGGTGGACCCCAGCACAGGTATACAGCCCCCAGCAGTGTGGTATACAGCAGCCTCCCCAGTGGTATATACAGCAGCAGCCCCAGTGGTAGTATACAGTAGCCCCAGAGGTATATACAGTAGCCACAGTGGTAGTATACAGCAGCAGCCCCAGAGGTAGTATACAGCAGCAGCCCCAGTGGTATATACAGCAGCAGCCCCAGTGGTAGTATACAGCAGCCCCAGAGGTATATACAGCAGCCCCAGTGGTAGTATACAGCAGTAGCCCCAGTGGTATATACAGCAGCAGCCCCAGTGGTAGTATACAGCAGCCCCAGAGGTATATACAGCAGCTCCAGTGGTAGTATACAGCAGCAGCCCCAGTGGTAGTATACAGCAGCAGCCCCAGTGGTATATACAGCAGCAGCCCCAGTGGTAGTATACAGCAGCCCCAGTGGTAGTATACAGCAGCCCCAGTGGTAGTATACAGCAGCCCTTAGGTAGTAAACAGCAGCCCCAGAGGTATATACCAGCCCCAGAGGTATATACAGCAGCCCCAGTGGTAGTATACAGCAGCAGCCCCAGTGGTAGTATACAGCAGCAGCCCCAGTGGTATATACAGCAGCAGCCCCAATGGTAGTATAAAGCAGCCCAAGAGGTATATACAGCAGCCCCAGTGGTAGTATACAGCAGTAGCCCCAGTGGTATATACAGCAGCAGCCCCAGTGGTAGTATACAGCAGCCCCAGAGGTATATACAGCAGCCCCAGTGGTAGTATACAGCAGCAGCCCCAGTGGTAGTATACAGCAGCAGCCCCAGTGGTATATACAGCAGCAGCCCCAGTGGTAGTATACAGCAGCCCCAGTGGTAGTATACAGCAGCCCCAGTGGTAGTATACAGCAGCCCCAGAGGTATATACAGCCCCAGAGGTATATACAGCAGCCCCCCCCATATCAGTATACAGGGCCCCTCCCCTGGGGTATCAATCCTGTAAAGGAAGAGATTAGTATACTTATCCCTCCGCTGTCCCGCTGCCGCTGTCCCGCCGCCGCCATCACGCTCCTCCATCTTCACCCAGCGTCTTCCGTCTTCTTCCGGCTTCCTCCTCTGGCGCGCAGACAATGACGTCATTACCTGCGCCCACTGGATGAAGCCGGAAGAAGACGGAAGATGCTGGATGAAGATGGAGGAGCGTGATGGCGGCGGCGGGACAGCGGCAGTGGGACAGCGGAGGGATAAGTATACTAATCTCTTCCTTTACAGGATTGCTAAACAAGGGGGGGCCCTGTATACTGATGGGGGGCACTGTATACTGTATACATTGTATACAGTATACAGTGACTCGCGTATAAGCCGAGGGGGGACTTTTCAGCCCAATTTTTGGGCTGAAAAACTCGGCTTATACGCGAGTATATACGGTATGTATGAAATATAAATTTTGAAGAACAGCATTAGCTTTCTTTTGAGATATGAAGCGTGTTTTTATTATTTACCGTTCTGGAGTTATGGCTCCATATGTCAGCTTTTTGGCCAAAAATTTGGATTTTTTAAAATTTTGAGTGACGAGCGGCATGGGTTAACGTCGTTTGATCGAGCTCAAATTTTGGCTATCTCAATATCTGGAAAGGGGA
Organism: Allobates femoralis; assembly: GCA_033576535.1. Lineage (NCBI taxonomy): Eukaryota > Metazoa > Chordata > Amphibia > Anura > Aromobatidae > Allobates > Allobates femoralis. The sequence continues at coordinate 60,036,555 of JARQOC010000010.1, read as the reverse complement.
ATCGTTTTGTGGGGTCCAGACTAACAAGATTCCGACATTTTTCCCCCCCATATGAGATCCGGTCACTGTAGTGCCCATATTGTACATATAATGTGCCCATACTGTACCCAGCCATACTGTACATATACGGTACATGTACAGTATTCATACTGTGCCCATATTTTACATATACTGTGCCCATACTGTACCCATACTGTACATATACTGTGCCCATACTGTACATATACTGTGCCTATACTGTACCCAGCCATACTGTACATATACGGTACATGTACAGAATTCATACTGTACCCATATTGTACATATACTGTGCCCATACTGTACCCAGCCATACTGTACATATAAGGTACATGTACAGTATTCATACTGTGCCCATACTGTACATATACTGTGCCTATACTGTACCCAGCCATACTGTACATATACGGTACATACAGTATTCATACTGTGCCAATATAGTACATATACTGTACCTATATTGTGCATATACTCTACCCATACTGTACTTATACTGTACAATTACAGTATCCATACTGTGCCCATATTGTACATATACTTTACTTACACTGTACCTATACTGTACCCATACTGCACATCTCTATATACTTATACTTATATACCCTTTACTGTCGTCATACTGTACATATATTGTACCCATACTGTTCCTATACTATACCCATACTGTACATATACTTATTGTACATATACTGCATCCATACAGTACATATACTGTGCCCATACTGTACATAACACATACAGTACCCATACTGTTTTCTGCAGTCCTATGTAACACCACAGACAACACAGTGATAACTCTCTGATTACATGAATTATGTGACGTGCATTCAGAACCAGGGTTGGACAGGACCTCAGCACATTGTCCCGCCAAACTCTCCCCTGCCTTATATAGCAGATTTTATGAATTAGCGGGAGTTTTTCATGCTGGAATAACAGTGAGTCTATTTCTGTCCTCATCATTCATCATATCAATGCAAGAGACTGGGATACTAACAGCCGTGTCCATTCATTCCCGTCCGCAGCGGTGCGGACCCCCCCAGTCACCGGGCTCCACCATTTTTTCCCACGGTGCTCGCTGTATGGACTGTAAACCCGGCTTAATTTAGCAGGATAATAGTGATGGTGGCCCCCAGAGGCCAGACCTCAAGCCAGATGCCTAGAACAGGACAAAAAGGATTTTTCTTTTGCATGTGCTATAATATCCAGTATTAAAGGGGCAGCATCCATATAAGAGAAGAGTCCATTTATGGCATAAATGAAGGAAATGTTGGAGAGTTTTAATACACGTTTGTTATCAAAATGAAGAAGAAAAGATCAAGAAAATCTAATAAACAATCTACTAATCCCCGCCGATAAGGAGGATTATTACTGCACTGCAAATGGATGAAAGATGATGGACATACTGCCCACGTTTCTCCTTGAAGACATGTAATGCATTATGATGTTTGCGTGTTTAATGATTTGCAATTTTATGTGATCACATTATATTTTGCCCATGAGCAGGAAGTTAATAGGGCGAGATAGGGTTAATAATTGGGACTAGCCAAGGATGGGAGGGGCTATCATGAAGGGACAGTAATGATTTGCTGTCAGGAGAGATGATAGGGCCCAGCATGTAGTGAGAGCAGACCTAAGGTCTGGTTAGAGAGCAAAGCCGCAGGACAAGGACAAGAGAGGAGTCCAAGGTAGAAGATTGTGAGATCTGGATCATAGAGAAAGAGGTAGAGTGAGCAGATGGACAAAAGGAGAGGAGATGGGTCCTGGAGCAGGACACCTAATAATACAGGCCCAAGTTTATAACTCAGAGAGTTAATGGGCCAAGATGGAACTGAGAACGTGAGACGAAGAGAGTGACCCGGGGCGGGGGTTCTCAAAAGTTTCAGAAGTAGAGTCCGGCCATATTAGCAAAATAATTCTTTTAAGGCTGGCTTCACACCACGGTTTTGAGCTGTCAGGGTGAATCCTGGCTTTTGCAGGATCACACTGACAGAACTGGACAGAACTTGCTAGGTTGAACCAGATGGCAAATAAGCACCCTGATCCTGTTTTTTGCAGGATTCATTTCTTTCATTTCTCCATTGAGAAGCATTGTGAATTACTTCTCCATAGGCTATAATAGGTGGAGCCGCTGTCCATGGTGCTGAAGTAGCATTCTGAGAATGCTCAGTGCTAAAAACCGGATCAGGGAAACGAATCAGGGTTTTTACCGGATCCGGCACCATAGACTCCCAATACATGGAAACCAAGTTGTGCCGGATTCGGTTCTGTCCAGTTTTGTTCAATTTTTGCACCGGAGACAAAAAATGCTGCAGGCTTTGATTTTGGGGACGGTGAAAAACCTGACAAAACTGGATCAGGCACAGAATACAGAAAATCTGTTGGCCAAATAGGACCAATCCAGCACCACAGGGATACATGGGAGGCAAAACTGGATCAGGTACTGTCCGGTTCAAACCAGACAGAACCTGATGCACAAAACCGTGGTGTGAAGCCGGCCTAAGGCCCCCTTCACACGACAATTTTTGTCCTGTCAGGTTCTGTCCTGTGTTTTGCAGGAAGCACCGGACAGAACCTGACAGGTCCAGACAAACAGAACTGGAGGGTTAAAACACCCTCCGGTCCGGTTTGCAGCCGGATTCAGCTGAGCGCAGCTCTCAAGAGCTATCCCTGCTACGCAGGTCCTGAAAGTTCAGCAGGGAGCTGTCCAGGTGCTGAAGTTCAGCGCCGGCCGGCGCTGTGCTTCAGCACCCGGCGTCCGGCTCCCAGATCTGATTTTATTTGTCGCATCCGGCACCATAGACTCCCATGTTAGGGAGTGTCGGATCCGGGAGGATCAGGGAAGATCAGGGAGAATCCGATTTTGAGAGGTTTTGGCCTCGGACACAAAAAATGCTTCTTGTTCTGATTTTGTGTTGGGGCCAAAAAATGAAAGCTGCCGGATTCTCCCAGACAGCTCACAACCGGATGGCAAAACACTGCCATCGAGTGCAATCCGGCCCCATAGGAATAGTATGGGGCTAAAACCGGATCCGGGGCTATCCAGTTCACACCGGACAGCCCCGAATCCCGAAAAACGTGGTGTGAAGGGGCCTAAGAGGAACAAGATGCTTTACCGTGGATTGAGAATAGGACTCTCACTAATGGGAGTGTATTACAGACCTGGGTTAAGGAACTGAGATTGTGTTGGAGAAGTAGAAATATATTGGCATCCTGAGACAAAAAAGAATTGGTGTTACAAAAACAGGTGGGCTTCTCTGTTCAATATCAGGGCAATTCCGTGCAGAACTAGGGGGCAATTCCTTAAACTGCTGACACCTATGTCGTAACTATGCAAATCCACCAGCACTTTGAGCAGCCTCTCATTTACTGGTAATGCTAAGAGACACCTTGTTAATTGCCATCACAAATAAAGTGGTCACAAAATGAAAAAAGCACAATGACTTTCCTGTTTCTTTGATTAATTTATGACATTTTTCCGCTTTGCTCCTTTGGCCAATACTTTTTTTCAAACTCTAGAAGCCACTTTAAGCTGGTGTAACGTCACTATCGGGTGTGTGTCTGGTCTGAGCGACCATGATATCACAACTAGGGTCAATAAACTAAATCCCCCCCAATCACAGCCATCTCTCCCATCCCCCCATACATACACATTAAGGTTCAGCCAGGTTTTCTGGTGTTCTCTGAGAGTTACTGACAGATTACTCTGGCGGGACGTATCTCCGAGAGAACAAAAGTAAGATGGTAAGATGGCAGTCGGCAATGTGATCTGTCCAATCCTTCCCCTCCCCCCCACCGATATTATCTGTGGGGAAGAGTTGGGAGGTCCCCCATACATGTTAGGCTGCCTTCACATTTGCGTATGTGAACGCAGCTTATGCTGCGTTCCCATACGCATTCAAACGCATGCGCACTGCGTTCCTATGTTTAACATAGGAACGCATAGTGCCTGCGTTTGGCAGCGTTTGCTGCGTTCGGGTGCGGATGTGGATGATATCTGCTCCTTCCGGTGTCCCGCGTCCGCACCCGGGACGCAGCATGTCGCGTCCCTGGTGCGGGCGAGAGTGTGTGATTTGTGCGCAGGCATCCGCATGCGCACAGATCACTAATGGCGGGCAATGAGAGCGCACGGCGGTCTGCAAGCATCTGCAGACCGCCGTGCGCTCCATTATAAACTTGGGGGCCGTGGTCTGCATGCAGATGCTTGCAGATGCATCTGCAAAACGCTGCAGATGCATCTGCAAGTCTGAAGGCAGCCTAAGTCTGCTACTATAGGTGGATTTGTCTGAAAATGGTTAGATTGGTAACATGACATGAGAGCTGTCTAATCAGAGTTGGAAATCATGAGGGCCATATGTCTATCTTGCACAAGGACCTCGATTTTTTTTGTCATTTCTTCTTCTTGGTGCCAACTGGGAGAGGTGACGTATTTAGACGTTGGGACGCTGGATGGCCTAAAGTCCAGACATATTTTACTCTCTATTACCATCTGAAGGGATCATGCTATCAGTCTCCGTTATAGCTTATGAGATGTAACAGAACAGACGAGGTGCACTAAAGACCAATTCTTCATTGTAGAGATTAGTCCCTTCCCCATGTGATCTGATCACAGTGCTTTCTGACTAATGCCATTGCATATCAGAGGATATAGTGGTCTGAGCAGTTCCCATAATGCCTAGATGTCTGCAGGCTCTCATATATGTAAGTTAATGAAGTGACCAGATGGATCATATGTTGTTATATGAAGGTCAGAAAAATGCTATATATATGGTACCTGCCTCTTCATGAATCTGTTGCCTTTCATGAGTTGCTTGCAACTCCATATGCTATGCCAGACATAGGGATGAGCGAGCACTACCATGCTCAGGCCCTTTGAGCCCTGCACATAAAAATCTGTCTTCTGCAGTCAGTCCAAGTCAGACATTGGACCTGTCTGGATCCTGCTCATTTTAGGTAGCGATACACATGGTCAGGTTTTAAATACATCAGATAGGGACTGCTCTGATACAGGTTACCTTGAAGTTGGTAGAGCAGCTTATTATACATTTTTTGCAAAAAATGTATCAACTAAATACCTTGTATTTTACTTTTTCAGCAGCACCTGCTTTTTACTGTGTTTTTTTACAACAGTATTTTTACACGTTTGTTTGACGTTTTTTTTGTGATTCAACTCCATATGCTATGCCAGAAGTAGAGATGAGCGAGCGCTACCATGCTCAGGTGCTCGGTACTCGTTGCAGTTGGATACTTGGATGGCAATGACTCAAGGACCAGAGTATAATGAAACTCATGGGGAACTTGTGCATTGTTTCGGGAAATTTTACATTATACTTGGGTACGCCAGTTGCTCCCATCCGAGTGTCCAACTGCTCTTAATGACTACCAAGCACCTGAGCATGGTAGTGCTCATTCATCACTAGCTAGAAGTCTTACCCCAGACAGGTACTGGAGTTAGATATCTGGTGTATGGTATTCCACAGATTGTCATGAATTAGACAAGCTTTAGCACCACATCCTCTGCCGCACGTCTATATCGCCACAGCACTGTGACAAACGTTTTCAACATTTCAAAGCTTGTACACCAGAACTGTATGTGTCTAAGAGGTAGTTGAAGAGCCTGATTCTGGGTGGATTCTCCTCTTCTTGCTCTCCTAAACACACTTGTCAGTATGGGGAAGCGGGGTAAGAAAAAGCTGCTCTGGAGCGGTGTAGGCTTACTTATCAAAGCATGTTTCCGTTGACAAGCTGCAGCATTTCAGCGTAAGGTAAACTTCCATGTCAAGTCAGTCCAAGCACGGATCGCTAAAGCATGGACTGGCTGTGGATCTGTGGTGCCCCACTAGTCTGGGTGCCATGGAGGGGTACTGCACCCAGACCAGAGTGTGTAGTATCCCTGTGACCAGGGGATTGGGATGTCAATCAGGGACCCTCACCACACGCATCCACACACCTTAGGTCAGGGGATTTTTTTGGTTAACCCGTTGCTAGGGAACCAGTCCGGGGGGGGGAGAGCTTAGGTGGTAAGTGGAGAGCGGAAAAGTCAGTCAGGAACACTTGGAGTCGTTTGGTGGGGACTCTACAAGGAGCGCAGTGGAGGGTACCTCAGGAGAGGTGCCCGGGAACCAAAGGGGATCCTAGGGTGTCAGCTACCACCCGAATACGTGCCGGTACGTCTACCGGACGAAGGGATCCAGTCCGACACAGTGACCCAGCTACAAGGCGGGGCGGGTGTTCATCATCAAGCCGCAGAAACCAGACAGTACGCACCTCTTTAAGGGACGCGGCAACCCCGGCATAATTCCCTTAAGGCCCCTGTGCAGGATCGAGGAGGCCCAGAGAGCAGTAGACTCCAGAAGGGGGCCCAGTGGCAAAGACTCCAAGAGGAGGCCCAGAGGTGACGACTCCACACCGGAGGCTCAACAGATGCTAGACTACGTAAAGATCCGTGGGGACTGGCGGTGAGCTCTGTGCGCGGGACAGTAATGACAGACTACCCCTTCGATTAACATGATGTAAAAACACGATGTAAAAATCGGCAGAGTTTTTGATCGATGACATCAAATTTGGGCCATTGTTAGCTTTAACCCTCGGAGTTTGGACAGAGTTTCACTAGTTTTTCTCTGATGAAGAAAAAAACTAATGGAGGTTTCTCAACCTTCTCCCGTCAAACAGTCCATGAAAAACGGACAATACATGGATGACATCCAATTTTTTTCATATGTGGCACCCAAAGGGTAAATCTGCCACAGTAAAATCACATGGGTTCCCTCCCCACAACACACTGACACTAGCACCTCTGGGCCAGGAGGGGGAGCTAACCCAGCACCCTTATATACTACAGGTCAAGAGGTAGTTAGTTGTTTAGAGAGGAGAGTGCAGTATGAGGTAGTACTGGGAAGAGTCCAGTTCCTGGGAGAACTGAGGGAGACTGTAGTGTAAAGGAGCTGCGTTAGTCTTTTCTACAGTCCGCTCATCGATTCCAGGCCTAGCCAAGGTCTGAGGAAAGTAGAACTGAAGGCAGAGAAACACTTCTGGGAGACTGAGTGCCATCACC
>JARQOC010000010.1:59986278-60029386 GCA_033576535.1 Allobates femoralis | reverse complement strand
AATAAAAAAAAAACAACCCCAAATAGTGAGCGTGCTGCACACATCAATCATCGGGCGCCCTGTTTTCCAGCATTTTTAAAGACCCTTTTCCCCAAAAAATATACGTGAAATAATTGAATTAAAGGTATGTTTGCATTCAGCTTTCCCAGGCCTGAAAGGGAAGGGGGTTTGCATTTTAAAGCCCTAAATCCTGCGGGGGTTTCCCCTTTTAACCTAACTTTTTTGATCTAGAGAAACCCAAAAATCGCACGGGCAGATTAAAAATTCCCCCCATATCAGGGGAAAAATTCCTTCCCCCCAAATGTGATAGATAGACCATCCCCTGGATCAATGTCCCATTTTTATTTTGTTTAGAGAGAGCAACTTGGTGGAGCTTTCACCCAAAAAGGGTCCATGAATTGGGACCCCAAAAATTTGGGAAGGATTTTTAACTAAAAAATTTGAACTAAAGAAATTAAAGGATTGTGAAGGGATGGCCTCGAAAAGGGAAAACTAGGTCTTGTGAAAAGGGTAAGAGAAGATTTGAAAAGCCCAACAATGTTTATACCCAATAAGTTTTTTAAATTCACACCCTCCATGGCCCCTGTGAAAACCTTTACCAAGATCACCGGGAAAACTATTTCATCAGTCTCGGGCCCCCTTGTTGGGATTTGCAACTGGACTGTCCCGGGGGTTTCTCGCGCCCTTTTCTCCAGAGTTGTCCCTTTGACCAGGTGAGCTTTGTTTCACATTATACAAACGGCGCAGGTTCACCAGGGGAAAAGCCGTCCTCTTTCTCTCCAAAAATAAAAAATACATACACATATGTGGCAAAAACCCCATTCAGACAAGTCCCCAAACTATCAAAATATAGCAATAATTAAAACCCCATCGGTAAACACTGTAAACAAAAAAGATTCAAGAACACCAAAATGATGTTATTTTTATTGGTACAAATTTTTCAAACCTGTGTGTATACATATGTGTGGCCCCGGATTACCCAGCCCCTGTGTGCTATGTGTGGGGTATACATATGTGTGAACATACTCAAACCCGAAAAAAGGGACAAAAATCCCCAAATGATGCAAAAGTGAAAAAACTTTATCAAAACAATTCAGGGCAGGTAAAATAAACCCAAAACGGCAAGGGCTACAAAGAGTGGAGCCTGGGTAATATAAGTCCACAATTCTTGATTTACACATTTTGGAAGTATATAACACCTTTAGCGCACAAATTAAAATATTTAATTTATTACTATGGATTTTATGTAAATACCATACACAATATAGATGAAAGTATATCGCTAAGGGAGCTGCTAAAACCCCAAATTGGGTACCTTCATTCAGCCTCACAATCTCGATTGCACTACCAATCTCACAGTTTATATATAGAGATTAGATTGCATTTACCTATGCAATTCTCCCAAAAGGAATCTACGTATGAAAATCTTAGCAGTGAGCGAGTGCTCCGCATACACATGATTATCGGTATCTACTTATATGTCTTGTATCCTGCATAGCATTGCAGGATGTTATAGATAGATACAGTGTATGATTACTTGCACTAAGTTCCATATTAGGTTTAGGGGCTTAAGTTCATTACAGAAATCCCACTATTAGATCAATTGTATATTAAATTGCAATGTTATTTAGAGATTACCTCCTAATGGTGCACTATCAATCCTAGCGTCCTCACTCTCTGGAAGGGCGTGCCCATGTTTAACATAGTGTATGTGTCACAAGCTGGATGTAGCATCTGACTCGCCCCATGGGGTGGCCGTGTGGTACACAGAGCCGGGCCGGTGGACGTTGCTGGGGATGTCATGGCGGTGTGACCTGGATCCATGGCCCCAGAGTGGTCAAGTCAATAAAGGGGATTCTCAGGGGATCTGTTTCAGGGAAGGGAGTCTAGGAATGGCTCTTCTTGGGATCGGTTTACCAGACTTGGGGATTCATGTTTAGTGACGCACCCGCGGGTCACGGCTAATAATGGCCGCCACTGCTCTACAGTTCCACTGGGGGTTTGTGATAAGGCAGCTTGGTGGTGGAAGCCCTCCGTGGCTGACCCCCAGGGTAGCAGATGCCATCAGTGAGTTGGTACTGGTGTTACAGCACAGGGGTGCAGAAAGAAAGTCACAGACACAGCAGGGTGCAGTCTCTAGATGTTTACTCACAGCTTTGTCGTTCCCAAAAGTAATTAGTTGGGTAGCACAATCACGTGATCCACCAGTCACATGCTAATGTAGAGCTAATGTGTATAGGAAGAATCTAGAAAGCATGTATAGGAGACCGAGATAAGGGAAATAATCAAAAAAATTGATTCACTTTGACCAATTTCTGTGTACATCTATGGTTCTGTATTCTTAAGCCAGCGTCACACATGTCAATGTCGTCAGCGATCTGATCGCTGGCGACATTGACGGCTGAGTGCTGGTGAGCTGTCACACAGGCAGACTCACCAGCGATCATTTTACCAGCAACATCGTGAAAATGATTTAAATATCATTTCCACGATGTCTGCAGGCTGGTATCCATGGTAAACTGCGGGTAACTAGGCAGCGCGCGCTGCCTAGATACCCGATGTATACCTTGGTTACCAGCCTTCTCCACTCACTGGCTGGTATCCAAGGTACACAACGGGCAACTTGGGTCCCTAGTTACCCGCTGTGTACCTTGGATACCAGCCGGTGAGCGGAGAAGGCTGGTAACCAAGGTATACATCGGGTATCTAGGCAGCGCGCAGGTCCTTCCTAGGGTTACTACGTCGTCTGTCCCTGAATCCTACATGGCCACCTTTTCAGAGGATGTGCGCGGTTTCGGCTGCGGCATTTAGAGATACCGCAGCCTCCAGGTTGCTAGCTGAGCCTGTTTGTTCTCCACTAGTCTGGGGTTCGATACCCCTTCTCTGTGGTCTGGTCCCTCCACACAGCTTCAGTCACTGTCGATGCGGGCGTCCCCAGGTGGATCACTCACTACCCGGTCCCCTGGGACCCCTTCTGTCCTCTGGAGCACCCTAGTCCTCTGGCTCTTTCTCTCTAGATTAAGGGTGGGGAACCTCAGGCCCCAGGGCCAAATGCAGCCCTTGATTACTTTTTTTGCTGCCCCAAGGGCAGATTCCTGGGGTCTGCAGTGCTCAGGCTGCAGACGCATTTTTCAGACTGTCTGCCCTTTAAATCCAGCTCTCCAGTGATCTCTATGCCCCAGCCTCAGCCTCCCCAGTGAGGTATATGCTCCCAGCCTCTCCTGTGATGTATTGGGCTCTAGCAAACCTGGAAAGGCAGTTGAGAAACAACATGGCCAATATCACCGACGCCAAAGAGAAGCAGCTCCAGCCACCACAGTAGGGGTGAATTGTTTAACCAAATATAGCGGGTAATTTTCAAGTTGATAATTTTGTGCAGCCCCCAAAGGATTGTAGAAATTTCCAAATTGCCATCGGCAGAAAAATGGTTCTCCGCCCTGCTCTAGATGTTACCCCTCTACTTGACAGACTCTCCGGCCCCCACAGACTCCTTCGGCTCCTACCAGCCACTTTCCACCAACTACCAACTAACTCTAGATGTTTCTATCATCCCTTTTATACTGTCCGTCACGCGTCCCACATCGCCTACGTGTGTCCTTCTTAACTTCACTCCTTCCCAGGTGCTCCCCTAAACCCTGCTCTCCGCCCAACCCCACTACCCTAGTTCCTCCCTTCCAGACAGGATCAGGGACTGTGTTCTCCCACAGGAGCAATCTCGCCCTGACCCCGACCTGGAACGAGATATGGTGTCTGGGTGTTTGGATACCGGTCAATGCCCCCTCCATTACCCGAGAGAGGGGTACTACACCTCTTAGTGGGGTGCAGTACCTCTGTGGTGACTGGATCCGCAATGCACCACACATCCACATTCATAAATCCTGGCAGCGCAGACGAGGGTCCTAGGTGTAAAAATGTCGACAATCGCTCAACGAATGAGCAAAATGCTGCTAATTTATTCGGTGATTGAATTGTTTATGGTGGAACAAAAATCCTTGTTCTCGGCAGCACATCACCCGGTGCAAACTGCAGATGTGCTGCTAACACCATTATATGTAAGGGATAGAGTGTTCTACTAGTGACCATGCTGTATCCATCATTCTTCATCATTCTGCGTAAAATAGGCAGGGAAACCAATGCTGACCAGTGATTTAACCAGAATCTGATGAACCCCGGTGCAAAATTTGGACTGGGCCTCCTCCTTCCTGCCCCCCTCCCCCACACACACGTTGATCAAATGTATGGGCCCTTGTATATTTACTGGTATATGTGTCCCCTTCCTGGTATATATGGACCTCCTCCTTGTATATATGGTCCTCCTTGTATATATATGTCCCCTTTCTAGTATATAGTTTTTGTCCCTCCTTATTGTCCCCTTCCCTTCTGGTATATATGGTTCTCCTTTTGTCCCCTTCCTGGTATATATGGTCCTCCTTGTGTCCCCTTCCTGGTATATATGGTTCTCCTTGTGTATATAGGTCCCCATCTTTGTATATCTATCCCTGTTCTGTCCCTAACGCATAAGTGAAAAGAGCAATTGCGCTCACCACTCCTCCGCTCCCACATCCCACGGTGTCCTCAAGGCACAGTGGCTGGCAGCGGGCATCGGAGTGCAGGGACAGGGGGCCCACACATAACAGTGATGTCACACTCACCCACGGGCCCCTGTCACTGCACCTCCGATGGCTCACAGCCACTGTGCTTGTGCCGGCAGCCTGTATTGCAGTGCAGGGACCTCATGGATCTCTGCACAGCGATGCATTTCAGCTGCATTTGCTTCCTCGGCGAGGTCACAGATCCAGCTGAAGCAGCGGGCCCCTTTACTACCCGGGCCCAGTTGCAGGTATGACCCCTGCGACCCCAGTCAATACGCCCCTGCTCTGAACGACTTCAATATTGTTAATTGCACTCATTTAACGGTTTGAACTTAACGCATGTAACTGTAACCTAAATGTTTGAGTGTGATGGGGCAATATGTGAACATTTGGGCCCCATTTTGTCTAAAATAATCCCTGGTCCCATTTTCGGTTTATTGATGACATCTGAATAGGAGGTTGAAGTACTCCCGACCTTCTGAAGTTGATGACCTATCATAAGGACAGTCCTCCAATATATTATAGTGGGAACTGCTTTAAGACAGGACAAATTTTTTTTATATATGGTAAACATTACAAGGTCATGGACTTTATGATTCTCGGCCATTGCAATTACCATTGATCTCATAGAAGAAAACATTAGTTTCACATGGATGTCCATTCATTTCCTCTTGGGTTTTGAGCTGCGCTGTGTCACATGTGGCCTCGGCCTTGAAGAGACTTCTCACAGTTTGTAGACAGATGTTCCCTATAGTGAGGGAGGACTAGCTCCCAATAACCCCATAATGTAGAGTGGATCCTCTTCCCCAGTGATGTCTGTGAGAGCCTCTGCGGCAGGCTTGTAGGATCATGTGAATATGGGCTCTGCTGCTCCTCCTGTCACTTCCCAGCACATGACTTGTATGTGTTTAGTGATGCTATGGTCATTATGTGGCTGATGTTTGGTTATGTCTCCGTCGTGCCCGTGTTTATCCAGCCTGCGTCTCCAGGAGACTATACGTCTTCAGCCAGCTGTTCTCTTCTGCGCCATGTGGCTCCACTTCCTCTTATGTTTTATGCTGCTGTGTCCCATGGGAGTTTACTCCATAACTCGTGACAGAGGCAGTTGCGACTGTATAGGGCGAGTGTCACGTACTTGTAAAGTTATTAACTGCACTCCAAGAATCTTTGCAGACATAGAAAATAGTAAACACGCCAATACTCTCCCTCCACAGATCCTGCACCGCCGTTCCACCACTGCTGCAGGCCTTTGCATGATGTAGGTGTGATGTCACTGGCACTGCTGCAGACACTCACTCTGTTGGGCTCCACAGATTTCCACTCTTCTTCTAACATTGATAGAAAGTTGTAAAAAACTTGAATTTGGGAAGTTGTGCTGAACTGCTAGGTCATACAAAGTGCAGCAAGAATTGGTGCTGCCAAGTATGATTGCTCTTTATAAGCATATACATAATAAATAAATAATATATAAATAAAAAGAAACACGGCAGAAGTACACAAACGAAGGACACCCCTATAATATAATCCTAATATAGTCCTGGCATCTCATGTCATATACAGCAACTGCTACTCATCACGACTTATAGCTAGCTTTGATACAGATACTGTCTGCTGGGTTCTACAGCTTTCTATCCTTCTACCAGGCTGTCTGTGTGGCGCCCCAAGAGCCCAGGTGCCACAGTGATGTTGCCTTCTTCACCGGGGGTAATGTCATGCCTAAGAGCAGAATGAGACTCACCAGGTACACACACATACATACACCTTTCTCGATGCCAGGATGGGGAGCTCTGAACCCGAGTTCAGGGAGCTGCTCTGATTCTGGCAAGGAGGAGGGGTTAGGAGTAGGAAAGAGTGGTATGGAGGAACAAGAGAGGAGTCTAGATGATGAGTCTAGGAGAGAGGACGTGGAGGAAGGACCTGGAGAGTGGTGCCACTGAGAGAAAAGGACGCCAGAGTCTTGGGTCAGTCGGACCTGCAAGACCCGCTGACTGCTTCTGGAGGACGGGAGACTGTACATTTCCCAGCCGCACTTCAGACCCGGTGGCACAGCAGTGGAGAGGGCCCGGAGCTGCCATCCATCTGGCAGTGTCAACGAGGGGCTCGGGTTGCCTGCCATATGGGCTCACAGCGAAGCAAAGAGCAGAGAGAGAGAGAGAGGGCCCACAGAGTAGCACCAAAGCACTGGGTCCCTGAACTGGGAAAGCGCAGCAGGCAGACCTCAAGCACACCTGCTGGGGCGGAATCCAACTGCTCCCCAGCTGCCTGGATCATCCTGCACCTGGTCATCAGTGCCCCGGACTGCACCATGTTGATACAAGTAAAAGGTACAGAAACTGCAAACCCCAGAGTCTTCCAGTCATTCCCCGCGCTCTCCGTCCCACTTCCCATCTATGACTACGACTACTATACTTTCCATCACCGTCCCTGGGGCCCTGCTGTACCTGTGGGGAGCGACACCATCCAGACTGCCACTCCATCGGCCCCAGAGGTCCCACAACAGTGCTGGTCACCCTGGCCAGACTAACCACAGGTGGCGTCACAAACTATTCCCTTGAAAATAATCTCCTTTTTCTGCACGCCCAGGACTACGGAGCCAGATCGCTGCCACCGTGACTTCTCACCGAAAGGAATGGCCCGGCTACCGAGTACCCACCCGGCCGTGGTGGGCGTCGCATCTGCCTGAATGTGTATTCTAATAAGAAGAAGCAGGGAGTTTTCTACAGACTTGGTCATATTACCTGTATCATAGATTCCAATCCTAATACCTCAGGAGACACAGATACAAGATACATAGATGGGAAGGTGTACTGAATTGTTCGGTCATGAAAAGGATGCACCAAGTGTCTGTGGTTGCCGATTGGTTTGGACAGTCATTTGACAGTCTTCCTTTAAGGGGACAAACATTTTATATGGGGGGGTCTCCATTTACCAGGAATGTTTTTCATTTAGAAGGGTGGCAGTGCTCCCTAATGTAGTGACTTGGCTATTCTGGAGTCATTACCATTTTTTCAAAAACGTTTGTGACGTCTATACAAGAACACATGAAAGTCTACATTGAATTTCCTGCAATAAAAGGGGTGCTCTCGGTCTATAGGACTCATAATATGTGAATCCACATCACCTATTTAATTGTGATTCCTCAAAGACATTTCCAAGGTGCTGTACAGTGATGAGATGATGCCACTTGGTGCCATCCCTGCTGTGATTTACAGAGGGTTAATGCAGATTAAGATGCTATTTGGGTCCACACACACACGTGGTCAAAATTGTTAGTACCCCTCCCTCGTTTAATGAAAGAAAAACCCACAATGGTCACAGAAGTTACTTGAATCTTACAAAAGTAATAATAAATAAAAAATCTATAAAAATTAAGAAACGAAAGTCAGACATTGCTATTCTGCTGCCACAGAATAAAAAAAATGTAACTCGTGAAATCAGGCTGGACTGAAATGATGTCCCGTAACTTAATATTTTGTGTCACAACCTTTTGAGGCAATCACTGCAATCAAATGATTCCTGTAACTGTCAATGAGACTTCTGCTCCTCTCCACAGGGATTTTGGGAAATCTTCAAGAGCAAAGTGCTCCAGCTGTCTGGTGTTTGAAGGTCGCCTTTTCCATGTTTTAGCTCTTTCCAAAGATGCTCAATAGGATTTAGGTCAGGGTTCATAGAAGCCACTTCAGAATAGTCCAATGTTTTACTCTTAGCCATTCTTGAGTGTTTTTAGCTGTGTGATTTGGGTCATTATCCTGTTGCAAGACCCATGACCTGTGACTGAGATGAAGCTTTCTGACACTGGGCAGCACATTTCTCTCTAGGATCACTTGATAGTCTTGAGATTTCATTGTACCCTGCACAGATTCAAGACACCCTGTGCCAGATGCAGCAAAGCAGTCCCAGAATATAACAGAGCCTCCTCCATATTTCACAGTAGGGACAGTGTTCTTTTCTTGATAGGCTTCATTTTTCCGTCTGTGATGTGCCTTGCCAAAAAGTTCCATATTTGTCTCATCTGTCTATAGGACATTCTCCCAGAAGCTTTGTCGCTTGTCAACATGTAGTTTGGAAAATTATAGTCTGGCTTTTTAATGATTTTTTTTTCAACAATGGCGTCCTCCTTGGTCGTTTCCCATGAAGTCCACTTTGGCTCAAACAATGACAGATTAAGTGAACGGACACTGATGTTCCTTTAGCTTGAAGTTCACCTTAAGTCTCTTTAGAAGTTATTCTGGGCTCTTTTGTTACCATTCATATTATCCGTCTCTTTGATTTGTCATCAATTTTCCTCCTGCGGCCACGTCCAGGGAGGTTGGCTGCAGTCTCATGGATCTTAAATTTCTGAATACTATGTGCAACTTTAGTCGCAGGAACATCAAGCTGCTTCAAGATGGTCTTATAACCTTTACCTTTAAATCTTGTAAATAAATTTCTTTCTAATCTCCTGAGACAACTCTTTCCTTCGCTTCCTCTTGTCCATGTTGAGTGTGATGCACACCATGTCACCAAACAGCACAGTGAGCATTTGTATCCCTATATACAGGCCCACTGACTGGATACAAGATTGTACACACCTGTGATGCTAATTAGTGGACACACCTTGATTTAACCTGTCCTTTTTGTTCCATTATTTTCAGGGGTGCCATCATTTCTGTCCAGGCCGATTTCATGAGTTTAATTTTTTTTTTTATTCTGTTGCAGCAGGATGAAAAGCAATGTCTGACTGTCATTTCTTCATTTTCATACATTTTTTATTTATTATTACTTTTGTTAGATTCAACTGAGAAGCTGAGAAGTAAACACAGTGAACCCTGACTCTGACTCCCTCGCATGATTCTGCCTGCACATGATTCCCTCCAAACAGGTCTGCAGAAGATTACAACCTGGAGAGCCACAGCCTGTCAGCTTCGAACGCTGAAGGAGGATTTCTGCCGCATCAGGACAGTAAGTGCACTGCACCCAGCACCAGCCAGCATCATACCCTACACTATAGACTTTATCATCACTGCCCTGGGGAACCTAGTTCTACCTGCGGAGAACTATTCCATCTTAGCTGCCATCATATCATCCCCGGAGGTTCTGCAGCAGCGGTGGTCACACTACTGACCACACACCGTGGGTGGCGTCACGACTGACATTATCCCCTGTAAATATTCCCCTTATCACTGCCAGGCCCGGGACACGGTCCGGACCAGGACCACCCGTGACATCCCCAGTAGCAGACCCGGTCCAGTACCGAGTACCCTGTCCCAGTGGGCTCGACATATACAGCAACTGCTGCCCATCCCTACTTCTATCTATCTGTGATACAGATATTCTATGCTGAGACCTTGACTCTGTTGACTCCTGCAGGACTCTGTGATGGCTGTTCTTAGGGCTTTCTTTTTTAAGCAATTCCCTGATATATTCTGTGCAGTTGCTTGTAGGTTCTTTACAGCCAACTTACAAACAGACAGACTCCATGCTTATGTCATGATTACTGAGCAGGCTCCTCAGACGGGCCCTACAGCGGGCACCTCATGGCTGTCTCCAGTAGGTCTGACAGACGACAGCTGCCCTTACATCTAATGTACTGCAGCGACTAATGGAGAAATATAGCGTCCTATAATCCTCATTGTTATTATAACACTGAACAACGTATACAATATTCTCCATAATGTTTAATGTACATCACATCACACTCTTCATCATGTCAGCTACCCATCCAATTATCGGTGGGGATGGCACATGTGGAGGAGGGCGCACTGCAGGTTTAGTTAACAACTCTGAATTCTTTTTCAGACAGTTCCTCAATAATGAAAAAATATGATGAAAAAAGTAACCATAGACCCAGAAAGTCACAAATAGTTATAGAGTCACCTAACCCCCTTTCTGTGCCTTGATGCACTGCCTGTGTACATCACAACCTCTCCTCAGTAATGTCTATTACATTGGGCAGAATAAAAGAGAATACATACTGGATAGAAAAGCACAGTTGCTGGCAAAGGAGGATATTAAAGCAAAGTCACTATAGTAGTATGATATAAATATAAATAACAATAATCCACAATAAATTACTCTTGGATGAAGAATTTCCTACGAAACGCGCGTCGGGTATAGCAGGTCCAGGTCATCATCCATTTGCACTGGCTGAAGGCTTACATTTGCTGTGTATTGTTCTACTGTATGTTTTCCTATTTATACTTCCATTTATGAGGAATAGTATTCTCTGTTGTTTATTTGTATGTGGCTGCTTAAATTTAGGTAAACTGTTAGTAGGTCTTTTATCACTACAGTTAGAGTGGGGAAAAAAGTCTTTATTCAGCCGCCAATTGTGCACGTTCTCCCACTTAAGAAGATGAGGTCGTCCTGTCATTGACATCATAGGGGACCTCAACTATGAGAGACACAATGAGAAAACAAATCCTGAAAATCACATTGACTGATTTGGAAAGAAATTTTTTTTCACATTTTGGTGGAAAATAAGTATTTGGTCAATATCAAAAGTTCCTCTCACGACTTTGTTCTATATCCTTTGTGGGCAATGACAGAGGTGAAACATTTTCTGTAAGTCTTCACAATGTTGGCACACACTGTTGCTCCTATGTTGGCTCATTCCTCCATGCAGATCTCCTCTAGAGCAGTGATGTTTTGGGGCTGTCACTGGGCAACACAGACTTTCAACTCCCTCCAAAGGTTTTCTATAGGGTTGAGATCTGGAGACCGGCTAGGTCACTTCAGGACCTTAAAATGCATCTTACGAAGCCACTTCTTCGGTACCCTGGCGGTGTCCTTGGGATCATTGTCATGCTGAAAGACCCAGCCACGTTTCATCCTCATTGCCCTTCCTGATGGAAAGAGGTTTGCACTCAAAATCTCACAATACCTGGAACCATTCATTCTTTCATGTACACGGATCAGTCATCCTGGTCCATTGGCAGAGAAACAGCCCCAAAGCATGATGTTGCCACCCCCATGCTTTACAATAGGTATTGTGTTCTTTGGATCAAACTCGGTATTGTTTCTCCTCCAAAAAAGGTGAGTTGTGTTTATACCAAACAGTTCCACTTTGGTTTCATCTGACCATATGACATTCTCACAATATTCTTCTGGATCATCCAAATGCTCTCTAGCAGACTTCAGACGGACCCGGACATGTAATGGCTTAAGCAGGGGGACACGTCTGGCACTGCAGGATCTGAGTCCCTGGCAGTGTAGTGTGTTACTGATGGTAGCCTGTGTTACGTTGGTCTCAGCTCTGCAGGTCATTCAGTAGATCCCCCCGTGTGGTTCTGGGATTTTTGCTCACCGTTCTTGAGATCACTTTGACCCCACATGGTGAGATCTTGCATGGAGCCCCAGATGGAGGGAGATTATCAGTGGTCTTGTATGTCTTCCATTTTCTAATTATTGCTGCCACAGTTGATTTCTTCATACCAAGCTGCTTGCCTATTGCAGATTCAGTCCTCCCAGCCTGGTGAAGGGCTACATTTTTGTTTCTGGTGTCCTTCGCTAGCTCTTTGGTCTTCATCATAGTGGAGTTTTGAGTGTGACTGTTTGAGGTTGCGGACAGGTGTCTTTTATACTGATAACAAGTTCATACAGGTGCCACTACCACAGGTAATGAGTGGAGGACAGAGGAGCCTCTTAAAGAAGAAGTTACAGGTCTGTGAGAGCCAGAAATCTTGCTTGTTTGCAGGTGACCAAATACTTATTTTCCACCAAAATTTGAAAAAACTTTCTTTCCAGATCAGAGAATGTGATTTTCAGGATTTGTTTTCTCATTTTGTCTCTCATAGTTGAGGTCACCTATGATGTCAATTACAGGCCGACCTCATCTTTATAAGCAGGAGAACTTGCACAATTGGTGGCTGACTAAATACTTTTTTTCCCCACTGTATGTCCGAGTCTGTAGTTGCGTGCATAGCTGGATGTTGATATGGAGACTATCCCTAGTCTGGATTTGGGTGGACCAGACTTTGCCAGCATTTTTTCCTATATAGACTAGGATGCAACAAGAATTCTGTCAGATGCCTGTGTGGATAGTGTGAACCCACAACTGATTTGCTGAGGAACAAATGAGGGAATGAGCGAAGGAGATTGATCTGCACATTGGCACTTTAGGTAATTAATATAGAGCACGTACAATCCCTCTGGGCCTCAGACCACACTTGGGCCCAACTTTATTTCCCAATAATGCACAATTTTGTATGAAGTTTGAATCGATTACCAATAAATATGTGTTCGATATTATGTGATTGAATATGGAATTCCTTACCATGGAGATTGATACTCTGAAAAAGAGACTGATAGAAACAGAAACACATTATCGTAACGACACTTGATATCACAGCGTAAACTAAGGCTTTGGTGACCTTTATCACTCCATTTGGGCAATGTCTGGTCGTTCTTTCTTCTACGTACTGTAGTGATTTGCTCATTGAATGTGATAAGCGAAACTCAATGGTAGCAACAATATATACATTGTCCGTTGTAGTGTCCCAGTGCAGGCATCACAGCCTACACTCACTGACCGAGGTTACCTTCCAGCCCCTGTGATCTCATCACCATGTGTCTTCTAGAACACCAGCCAGTTCCAAGCATCCCATCCCAGGTGTCTTCCGGGACAATGGCTACTCCAGGCAAAAAAGAGTGAGATTCAGTCTGTGCCTTCCAGGACCTTGTCCATGCAGTCAGAAAGAGCCTTCACATGTGCTTTCCAGAGCCACCCCAGGCTCTGCACACATGGAATCTCAACCATATGCTTTTAGCAACATGGATGCTTGTCAGCCCAGAGGAACATGTGACCAAACAGGAAATCAGACTATATCTCATCTATTCCACATGAGACACACCTATAGGACGTTTCAGGTTAGCCAGACACGTCAATGTCTTTCTACTAACCTGCAAACACAGCACTTATGATGCATTAGCCTTTATGGCACCACAAGTCCCATAGTGGACTTCCTGTAAAATATAAAAGGGTGGGGGACAAGAGGCGCAATAGTGCCCTATCACTAGTGACACTGATCGTAATGGGGTGGTGCTGAGAAGCCACTCACCTGGAGCAGTTGTGATCCCCATAACTGGTTTGAAGGCGTTTAGGAAACATTATTCCAAGCTGCTGCAGGACCTCCACCGACCACTGAACAGTGGTTATAATCCAGAAAGATGATGGGAGTAGGTGTGTCACGGTCCGCGCTGCTCCAGGGCTTAAAAAAACTCACCAAAGAGTCAGTCAGATTTCCATCCTTTATTCTCCTTATCCTACACGTTTCAGCGCCCCACCTGGCGCCTTCCTCAGGGTTATTTGAATATATATATTAGAATATCCCTGAGGAAGGCGCCAGGTGGGGCGCTGAAACGCGTAGGATAAGGAGAATAAAGGATGGAAATCTGACTGACTCTTTGGTGAGTTTTTTTAAGCCCTGGAGCAGCGCGGACCGTGACACACCTACTCCCATCATCTTTCTGGATAGTGGACTTCCTAGGTTTACATCGCAGAGCACAACCTACCTCTGCGATATATACTGGCTACTTGCAATGCAGCCAGCTGCTTCATTACAGTACGAACGCGCAGCATGTCTGACAATCTTGTTCACGCCTGCTGACTACTCATACAGTTACTGAATATAATCCCCTCATACCAAGGCACCAGGCTCCTCTCTGTATCTGCGATGACAAACCTCTCTTATATGGTCAGAGGGACCTTTCGTGCCCCTTCTGGCTCCAGGGCATGGGTACAACTGCAATCTATGCAACCACTAAAGTTGTGCCCATGAACAGCAGTATACTTTCTTGCTGCTGGGCTGGTCTTTTTTATTTCATCTGAGACGATATTACAATCAGGAGCTTACTGATTTGATTCTCTTTAGTGTAGTGCTCCACATATAACTAGAGCTGTTCACCCTCATGTCACGATGGCTCTCTCTCTGTTACAGCTATTCACCCTTCTGTTGGTCTGTTCTCTAATGAAAGGGTACAAGCCGTTTTATGGACTCTATCATACAATTAGAAGCTCAATTTGTAATGCTGTCCTCTGACCCAACAACAAATTAGCAGATTAACTGTCACATGGACACACACAACACCTCAGACCCAAAATCAGCTGGCAATGTCATCCTGTCAGCTGTGCCCCTGAGTGCCAGTATACTTTCTTGCTGGTGGGATGGTCTTTTTATTTTATCTGGGATGCTATTATACTCAGGAGCTTACTGATTTGCTCCTCTTTGCTGTAGAGCACCACAAATAACAACTGCTGCTCATGTGGCGCCCCACTGGTCAGACTGCCACCGGGGGTACTGCACTCCTCCATTAGTAAGAGGGTAGTGCCCATGTTCTCCAGGTACCTGGATGGTGAAGTTGAGACCCACAACACACACACTTAGGACCCCGGGATGGGACGGTGGAAGAACCCAAGGAGAAGGGCCCAGTCACAGCCAGGATGAACAAGGAAGTGTGGAGTTAGGCTACTTTCACATTAGCGTTCCCCTCCGCAGCGTTCTGCGGAGGGGAGCCGCAATGTGAGCGCAGCACCGCCAGCCCCTATCTTTATAATGGGAGCGAACGGGTGAAGATCGCCCAATCTCGTCCGCACCAAAAATGCAACATGGGCGATCTGTGCGCAGGCATCCGCTGCGCACAAGATCACATATGGGAGTGAATGGGTGCGCACGGTCATGCGCAGTCAAGCGCAGCACCGTTCGCTCCCATTATAAAGATAGGGGCTGGCGGTGCTGCGCTCACATTGCGGCTCCCCTCCGCAGAACGCTGCGGAGGGGAACGCTAATGTGAAAGTAGCCTTAGTCAGTCGGGAGGAGAACAGCAAAGGAGTAGGAAGTTGAAGTGAGAGTCGAGAAGTGGTGGAGATGTTAGTTCCTGTGGGCTGGAGCACAGTCACATTCGCCCCGGGAGGGAGAGACCGAACGGTGTAGAGGAGGAAGGGAGCCCCAGGGGTGCAGAAGAAGATCTATTTCACCTGCATGCCCGTATCTGATAGAAGGAACGAAGGGGCTGGTGGATGAAAAACAGGGGACGACCCGCTCTGAACACGGCACGGGGATCCATACCCGAACCGTTAAAACTGGAGGCTATGAGATCCTAAAGGGAACCTGTGGCCGCAAACCCGTCACAACTTGGAGAAGGCGGTCGTACTAGGGCGTGGTACCAGGATACGGTACCAATCAATGCCTCTGGCTGACAGTACCTGAGTTCTGTGTGCAGAGGTGCTGGGAGAAGAGGTCAGATGAGCTAGAAGCGCTGAGAGTACCACCAGTGAAAGAAACACCATGAGAGAGCAAAGAACACCTAGGGGTCTCGACGACACTGCCCCGGTTCTAGAGAAACCGCTGCAACCGGAGATTGGCAGAGGGAAGCACCCAGCAGCCTGGTTGGAACGTTACAGTAAAGGTACAGAACTCCAACAGAAGTGTGTGAGACTTTTATTAGTGGTGACCTCCAGCTGCAGAGGCCGTATGACACCCTGAGGTGCTGATGACCCATTGAACACCAGCCAAAGAATTAACTGACTTTCCTACCCACAACCCTGGGGAACCGCG
The DNA here is from genome assembly GCA_033576535.1 of Allobates femoralis. Classification (NCBI taxonomy): domain Eukaryota; kingdom Metazoa; phylum Chordata; class Amphibia; order Anura; family Aromobatidae; genus Allobates; species Allobates femoralis. Next base: position 60,013,260 of record JARQOC010000010.1, on the reverse strand, counting down.
CCACCTGCAGGGAGCGAAACCATCTAAGCTGCTGGTCATCGTCCCCAGAGGTTCTGAAGCAGCGGCAGCCACACATAGCCGCACACCACAGGTGGCGTCACGAATACCCTTTTCCCTTTATTCCCCGTCATCTGGTTATGAACTTTTAAAACGACATCGTCAGGACGACGGATCCAGGTTGCCCCTGTGATGTCCTCCTTGTAAAAGAACCGAAAGATATGGCCCGGTACTGAGCATCCCCATTGCCCTGGAGTGGGTGTGTCACTCACCCTCATTTCTATCTAGCTATGAATCATATGTGGCGCTCCACTGGTCTGGTTGCCGCAAAGGGGTACTGCACTCACTGAACGGGTGTGGTGTCCTAGTCCTAAGGGAAACGGGATGGTAAACCTAGGCCCCTACCAAACACACCCACACACTAGGACCCAGGGGACCATTGGCGAACCCGGGGGGAGGGCCCAGTCAAAAGGGGACAAGGCAAGGGAAGAACAGACAGTGGGGAGTTGGTAGTTAGTGAGTATTTAAAAAGTGAGTGAGCAAGGAGCAAGCTGAAGCCAAGTGTGCAAGCAAGAACAGAGAGACCCTCAGGGGCACAGGTGGAGTGAGAACAGCCTGGGCGCCCAGATGCAGGACTAAGATAGTCGGACGGAGGGGTTGATCAAGAAGCAGGGGAAGGTGGTATGCTCTGAGGGTGTACAAAGCACAACCCCCTTATATTGCACACGAACTACAGTAAGAACTGTAAGGGACATGCGTATTGTATAAAGTTACTGGTTATTATGCATAGTTCTTAGTAATGAATAATGTGTAGTTAATTAGATAGGTACCTGTAGGTATTAGAATAATACCAGACAATAACTGCCGAGAGAATAAGGACAATCATGGATGGTTGAACAGTAGCATTTTTGTTTTGCAGCCCAGGATAAGGTACCGTGCAAATGTTAAAAAGACAATAAGGACACCCTGAAAATCTGGAACTGAACCCTTTTTGCGCTTGTGTATATATCTTTTTCTATTTTATGGTATTTTTAGAATAAGCTTTGTTATGCAACGTTATAGTTCTGTACCTCCCTTAAGGGAAGCCACAGCAATCTTGTGTTGTTCTTGTTGTTTATGCATGCATATATAAAAAATTTTGTGAGTTCTGTGTAACATCTTTATAACCCGTGGGTCACTCGGGGACGAGCTAATCTTTACCAAGGGGGAATGTGGTGCCCCACCGGTCTGGTCGCCGCAAAGGGGTACTGCACACACTGAACAAGTGTGGTGTCCTAGTCCTAAGGGAAACGTGATGGTAAACCTAGGCCCCCACAAAACACACCCTAGGACCCAGGGGACAATGGGTGAGCCCGGGGAGAGGGCCCAGTCAACAAGGGAAGAACAGACAGTGGGAAGTTAGTTAGTCAGTAGTTAGTGAGTAGTTAGCTAGTGAGTAGTTAGCAAGTGAGTGAGCGAGGAGAAAGGTGAAGCCAAGTGTACATGGGTGAGAACAGAGAAAATCCCAGGGGCACAGGCGGAGTGAGAACAGCTTGGGTGCCCAGATCCGGGACTAAGACAGTCGGACAGAGGGGTTGGTCAAGAACCAGGGGACCAGCCCTGAGCGTGGCACAGACACTGTAAGCCCGAACCACTAAACCGACCCAACCGAAGGCCACACAATCTCCAGAAGTAGTAACCGCAACCCGACGCACCCGCTGAGAAGGCAGCCGAACTAGGGTCAGGAGACAGGTACCAGTCGCCCGACTGGACCCGTGGCTGCTAGATCGGGGTACTGCATGTGGAGGCGCTGACAGGAGAGGTGAAGAGCTAGCGCTGTGAGTGTGACCAAAGAACGGAGAGGCACACGAAGGGGGTCCTAGGCGAGCTATCCCGATTTATTGTGGACAGGCCAGACTGGACTTGGTAGAGAGAAGTGATGTGTCCCAGGGCCGTGGAGTACTCGGAACCAGGCTATACTGTTTCTGGGGAGACACAGGGGTCAAGACTCGGCTCCATGACCTTGGGTTCAGCTTCAAAAAGTTCTTGGGGAATTATAAAAAGGATTATTCGTGATGCCACTCATGGTTTGTGGCTATGGGTGGCCACAGCTGCTGCAGAACCTCTGGAGATGATGGATGGGCAGCTAGGATGTAGTGGCTCCCCACAGGTGGAGCGGATCCCCAGGGCAGTGGATGTTGAAAGGGTGTAGGGTGCAGGATGCATGAAGTAACTGACAGACTCACAGTTTGTTGGTTCCTCAAGTCCTTAACTGGTGATACTGGCACAAGGACAAATGATATCGATGGAATCTGGAAACCTCGGAGCAACTCGGGGTTCTTCTCACCCGGCAAGTTCTGAGGCCTCCCTGCTGCGCTTTCTTAGTGAGTCCCTGCGGCTGCTGAAGGTAAGCTGCGGCCTTCTCTCTCCCCTGTGCGTCGTATGACAGCCAGCTCAAGTCCTTCTCCAGCCCCAATTCTCTGGCGGCTGCTGCTGGGCTCTTCACACTGCTGTGCCTCCGGGCACTTGGTGTGGATGGGGGACTTAGAATCCGCCACCCTCCGGTATTAGCTGCCAGGGCGTTAGGCCCTGCACAGCCTCGGACTCCGGTGTCTGTTTCTTGGCGCTTACTCCTCTGGGGTGAGCACGATACTGCTCTACTCCCCAGGCTCTCCTCGACTTCCTCAGACCCTTGCCTACGGGTCACTCAAGCTAGGTTCAGCTATCCTGGGACGAGCTTAGCACTGCTCCAATGCACAGGATGTCTTCCTCAGTCCTCCTAGGAACTGAACTGACTAACTCCGCCCCAGACCATTATTTATAGGGGAGCTACCCTGAACCTGGGCTTTGAGCTCCCCCTTCAGGCCTGGAAGCAGAAAAGTGTTGTGTGCTTTGGGTTTGCCTGGTGTGAATACCCCTGTTGCTCTTAGGTATGACACTACCCCCCAAGGGAGATAATGACATTGTGGTATCCGGACTCCTGGGTGCTATAGAAGCGTCCGGTGGGCAATTGCAATGTCAGTGAGTAAACCGGGTCCAGAATTCCAATGCTGTGTGAGACAGTGTTATTCTCCCGCCTGCAGAGCCGCCGACTGCCACCACAACCGAGACAGACACCCAGCACAATCACAGCCTTACACATTCTTGCTAATAAACATGTCTGCCCCGGGATACTGCTCCACCTACGACATCAAACTGCCATATTACAAACCCGCAGCGTCGGTCCAGGCTGACTGAGTACCATAGGTGGCATCACGAACATTTACCCTATAAACTTCATTCCCCTCCTACACACCCCAGAACCTGATCCCTAGCCAGACAGTTACACTGACTCTCCCGGGGTCACGGAAGCTGGGTCTCGACCCCTATTACTCCCCCGGCAGAACTGTTAGGCCAGTTCCGAGTACCCCACAGCCCCGGGGTTTTGCTAGTCACAAGCACTCTCTACCACAGCTCTTCAGTCTTCTGCAGGCCTGTTCTCTAATGACAGGATACAAGCCTTTTTAGGGACTCTGTCATAGTATTAAAGGCACACTTTCTAATGATGCCCTCTGACCCAACAACAAATTAACAGATTAACTGTTACATGGATATAAACTGCACCTCAGACCACTAATCTGCTACCAATGACATCTTGTTAGGCACATTTGACCTGGGGTCATTCTTCCCATTAAATGACTCATTCACTTTCTGTACTCCTGACACATATGTTGCACATATCTGTAGCACTTCAGGCGCAGCACCACACTTTACATTGGTAGCAATAAACATTATTAGATATATTGAGTAGTATAGGAATGTCTATAAGCAATGCAATAATAAGCATTCTTATATACTGGGGGCTAGAACTGGCACAATTCTGGCTAGTAAGAGTGCTAGGCTTTACAGAAATCCAAATACACAATGTAACATCCCCATTTACACCCAACAGAAGAGCACTACTTGGTTTTAGTGGTACTGCACACTACACCTCTTCGTTTTGGTGTCCCAATTTACAGACCCGAGTAATGCTATATGACACACCAGAAGACAAATGGGTCTGGATTATCTTTTAAGTGGCCCTCGGCCATCTCTTTTTCCTGGTAAGTCTGTGAGGGGGGATATCATCAAATATTATCATAGTGCTGGGGGCTGGTATTAACCCCTAACCTGCTGGACACATAATATTTCATGGATCAATGTGAAGAGAAGCTGTGTCTATATATAACAATGTCAGCAGAGCTGTAATGAGGATTATTCATAGTCCCACAGTGGCCTGAATGACTCGCCATCATCAGTTACGCGGAGCTCGTGGGAACTAATTATTTAATGCAGAATCATAGAAGGAGAGATGGGAAAGCACGTCCAATTCTGCAAGTTAGGCTGGAGTCACACGAGCGAACGACTCACGCGAGGATCGCATTCAAATTCCTGGACCGGACGGCGGCTCTCTGCTGACCTGAGCATGACAGCTGCATAGTAATATATAAAATGCTCACACTCAGGTCTGGAGAGCCGCGGCCGGTCCAGGCAGTGTGATGTGATCCTGGGCGAGTGATATCCTAGGAATCTGTGGAGACAGGATCTACTGCTTGGAATCAAGAGAAGTGGCATGTCCACATGTGATCACCAAGTCATAGTTACAGTAACAGCATGCTTTTCACTTTAGAGCTGTAATCACTGTGAGGAAGCTTGTTGTCAGGCTACACCCAAGAGCTTAGCTGAGCTCAGGGGACATCAGATAACCGTGCAGAGCCTCCTGCATACTGTATAGATGGCATTTACATAAGGCTGCCTTCACATTTGCGTATGGGAAGGCAGCGTATTGCTGCGTTCCCATACGCAGTCAAACGCATGCGCACTGCGTTCCTATGTTTAACATAGGAACGCATGGTGCCTGCGTTTGCTACGTTCGGGTGCGGATGCGGACGATATCTGCTGCTTCCGGTGTCCAGCATCCGCACCCGGGACGCAGCATGTTGGGTTTTTTTGTGCGTTTGGGGAGCTTGGACAATCAGCAAGCGTCCCCAAGCGCACAAAAAATGCATTGGCTTCAATGGGTCCGCAGTGTCCTCTGCATGACACCGCAGGAGAACGCTGCGGACCCATTGAAAAATCTCCCGGTGGCCGCCGGTGATGTCACAGGAGCTCACCGACGGCCACCGGGAGATCAGCTGACCCTCTGCTGTCCTCCTCCTCCCCGCCGCCTGTAATCTCCTAGCGATGTCGGCGGGGAGAACAGCTGATCTGAAAGCTGTTTGAATCTTCCCGCGCCGACATCTCCTCTCAGTGTCGGCGCGGGAAGATTCAAACAGCTGTAAAAGATCAGCTTTTCTCCCCGCCGACAGTCCCGGAGGTTACCGGCGGCCGGGGGGCGGAGATCTCCGGCGCTGATCTCCACCTCCGGCCCGCCCCCGGACAGCGCCGATTGGCTGCCGGGCTCCATAGTGATGTGTCCGCAGGCGGACATTATCCGCTGCGGACACATCATTTGGACCCTGCTTTTGACAGCGTTTGTGTCTGCATGCCATCAGCATGCAGACACAAACGCTAATGTGAAGCCAGCCTAATACAGGATGTAACAGCACCAGCAGAATAGTGAGTGCAGCTCTGGAGTATAATACAGGAGGTAACTCAGGATCAGTAATGTAATGTATGCACACAGTGACTCCACCAGCATAATAGTGAGTGCAGCTCTGGAGTATAATACAGGAGGTAACTCAGGATCAGTAATGTAATGTATGTACACAGTGACTGCACCAGCAGAATAGTGAGTGCAGCTCTGGAGTATAATACAGGAGGTAACTCAGGATCAGTAATGTAATGTATGCACACTGTGACTCCACCAGCATAATAGTGAGTGCAGCTCTGGAGTATAATACAGGAGGTAACTCAGGATCAGTAATGTAAGGTATGTACACAGTGACTGCACCAGCAGAATAGTGAGTGCAGCTCTGGAGAATAATACAGGAGGTAACTCAGGAGCAGTAATGTAATGTATGCACACAGTGACTGCACCAGCAGAATAGTGAGTGCAGCTCTTGAGTATAATACAGGAGGTAACTCAGGATCAGTAATGTAATGTATGTACACAGTGACTCCACCAGCAGAATAGTGAGTGCAGCTCTGGAGTAAAATACAGGAGGTAACTCAGGATCAGTACTGGATCAGTAATGTAATATATGTATACAATGACTGCACCAGCAGAATAGTGAGTGCAGCTCTGGAGTATAATACAGGAGGTAACTCAGGATCAGTAATGTAATGTATGTATACAGTGACTGCACCAGAAGAATAGTGAGTGCAGCTCTGGAGTATAATACAGGAGGTAACTCAGGACCAGTAATGTAATGTATGTACACAGTGACTGCACCAGAAGAATAGTGAGTGCAGCTCTGGAGTATAATACAGGAGGTAACTCAGGACCAGTAATGTAATGTATGTACACAGTGACTGCACCAGAAGAATAGTGAGTGCCGCTGTGGAGTATAATACAGGAGGTAACTCAGAACTAGGATAAAATAATTTAGACCATAAATTTATACTGTAAATTATATGTAGATATATATTGTGTGGTCCTCATAGATCTGATGTTTTTACATCAAACCTACAAAATAATCATTATTCTGCTCTAAATTATTATTTAAAATTCCATGTTAAGTTTCCTTGTAGTTTTCTCCTTTCTTACTTTATCTGGCATATACAGTTAGGGCCAGAAATATTTGGACAGTGACACAAGTTTTGTTATTTTAGCTGTTTACAAAAACATGTTCAGAAATACAATTATATATATAATATGGGCTGAAAGTGCACACTCCCAGCTGCAATATGAGAGTTTCCACATCCAAATCGGAGAAAGGGTTTAGGAATCATAGCTCTGTAATGCATAGGCTCCTCTTTTTCAAGGGACCAAAAGTAATTGGACAATGGACTCTAAGGGCTGCAATTAACTCTGAAGGCGTCTCCCTCGTTAACCTGTAATCAATGAAGTAGTTAAAAGGTCAGGGGTGGATTCCAGGTGTGTGGTTTTGCATTTGGAAGCTGTTGTTGTGACCAGACAACATGCGGTCAAAGGAACTCTCAATTGAGGTGAAGCAGAACATCCTGAGGCTGAAAAAAAAGAAAAAATCCATCAGAGAGATAGCAGACATGCTTGGAGTAGCAAAATCAACAGTTGGGTACATTCTGAGAAAAAAGGAATTGACTGGTGAGCTTGGGAACTCTAAAAGGCCTGGGCGTCCACGGATGACAACAGTGGTGGATGATCACCGCATACTTTATTTAGTGAAGAAGAACCCGTTCACAACATCAACTGAAGTCCAGAACACTCTCAGTGAAGTAGGTGTATCTGTCTCTAAGTCAACAGTAAAGAGAAGACTCCATGACAGTAAGTACAAAGGGTTCACATCTAGATGCAAACCATTCATCAATTCCAAAAATAGACAGGCCAGAGTTAAATTTGCTGAAAAACACCTCAAGAAGCCAGCTCAGTTCTGGAAAAGTATTCTATGGACAGATGAGACAAAGATCAACCTGTACCAGAATGATGGGAAGAAAAAAGTTTGGAGAAGAAAGGGAACGGCACATGATCCAAGGCACACCACATCCTCTGTAAAACATGGTGGAGGCAACGTGATGGCATGGGCATGCATGGCTTTCAATGGCACTGGGTCACTTGTGTTTATTGATGACATAACAGCAGACAAGAGTAGCCGGATGAATTCTGAAGTGTACCGGGATATACTTTCAGCCCAGATTCAGCCAAATGCTGCAAAGTTGATTGGCCGGCGCTTCATAGTACAGATGGACAATGACCCCAAGCATACAGCCAAAGCTACCCAGGAGTTCATGAGTGCAAAAAAGTGGAACATTCTGCAATGGCCAAGTCGATCACCAGATCTTAACCCAATTGAGCATGCATTTCACTTGCTGAAATCCAGACTTAAGACGGAAAGACCCACAAACAACCCAGACCTGAAGGCTGCGGCTGTAAAGGCCTGGCAAAGCATTAAGAAGGAGGAAACTCAGCGTTTGGTGATGTCCATGGGTTCCAGACTTAAGGCAGTGATTGCCTCCAAAGGATTCGCAACAAAATATTGAAAATAAAAATATTTTGTTTGGGTTGTTTATTTGTCCAATTACTTTTGACCTCCTAAAATGTGGAGTGTTTGTAAAGAAATGTGTACAATTCCTACATTTTCTATCAGATATTTTTGTTCAACCCTTCAAATTAAACGTTACAATCTGCACTTGAATTCTGTTGTAGAGGTTTCATTTCAAATCCAATGTGGTGGCATGCAGAGCCCAACTCGCCAAAATTGTGTCACTGTCCAAATATTTCTGGCCCTAACTGCAATAAAATTATGAGAAGCTTCAATTCTCTTCCTACATAACTGTCTCTCTTCCTTTTTGTTTCTTCAGATCTTTACAACCTCAGTCTAACTTGCAGATAAACAATATCTTCTCCCATTGGTGTGACTCATGCAGAAGTTATCTGAAGCTCTGAGCTGTGATGGGACATTTCATACCATCCGTTCGCCAAGGAGCAATTAGGACGATAAACGTTTACAACTCGACCCTCAGGAGCTGAACTTTATCATTCCAGCAAGAGAAGGATGGAATTTTACTCAGCTACACCGTGAAGGGTCCAGCTAGACCGCCACATACCTTGGCCAGTGCCGACACTGCAGAGCAGGGCAGAGGCTATCATTATACGTGTGGGTTCCCCACAGAATCCAATTTATGTCCTATCAGCTTTTCCTAGCTCCTATTTACTGCTCACAATGGAAAAATATTATTTTATGTGTCTTCTTCATGGAAGTCACTTTAAATTTTATAGTGTTAAAGTGTAAACACCGTTTAAATTTCTATTTAATAATAATGAAGAGCAAGAGATTTTAATAAACTTTCAAATATACTTTATTAATGAAATCTGATGGAAAACAATTCCTAAGTCTTCCACAAGGTGTCCCCACTAGACTGTGTGTGAAACAGACATATATTCATTCTCAGTCAGATACGTCTTCACACTGAATACAGGCCTGTAAACATATAAGGTAAAGGGGGCGTGGCCTACACTGTGTGTAAGCTCCTGACTGCAGCTGATGAGGTGACAGTGTATCAGATTACCACAGCCTACTGCACAGCTGAAGAGTGATGTAATAAGAATAGCTTATATTGTCTATTTGTTTTCTTTTTTTTGTATTTTGCTTTTGTATCGATATACTCATATACTTATATTATCCAACTGTATGACTACCCCAATGTTCCTGTATTCCTGTATGCCTGTATGTCTGTAATATGTAATTTATCCCCTACATACAACCCTATATATTTCCCACCCTACCCTTTTCCTAAAGAAATTTCAATAAAAATATTGAGAAATAAATAAGAGGGATGTCAGGATCAGTGCAAACTACTCTCCCCTTTTCTTGGCACAAGCTTCTCTGATCTGTCATCTGGCTGCTGGCTCCCCACACATCTCACACTCTCTGATCTTGTCCCTTCTCTGCTGGCAGATTGTACTGCTCCCTATCGGCTGCTGGCCTAGCCCACACAGTGATAAAATGCAGTTATAAAAGCGCATGAAAAAAATTGAGAAAATAAGTCATGTGGCACAAAAAAAACCATTATCTTAGCTGCTATGTGACCCATTATTAACAACCAGTGGAGTATTTGTTTTCTTTTTTTTCAATCAAATTAAATTTACACTTTAAGCAAAGATGCTATATAACCACTGCATAGAAAAAAAGCTTATAAATGCACCAAAAACAGCTTCAAAACCCACATCAGAACTGAAAGTCTTGTTACAAAAAACAATGGGTTTGTGATGTGGATTTCTTTTGAAAACCACATTGATCTTTTCCTTTGGTCTACATAATCAAGGAACTTCGTGGGAAGCACTGGACTACATCAGAGGTGTGAGCTTTACTTTCTAATAAATTGGTGAACGATGGACAGTCTCGTTTTTATTTCTCTCTTATTATGTCTTTCAGATTTCCATTTGTACACTACGGCAGATTCACTGGACTACATCGGAAACCATGGACTACGGCAGACCTACATGGCTTTTTCTTATTAATTGGTGAACCAGGGAGAGATGGGGAATGCTTTTTAAAGTAAAATATTTTTGTGTGTAGCAGAGGTCGCTGCTACGTCACAAAACCTGTGACATTGCGGCGATGTCGATAGTGATACGCTACGTGTAACGGGGCCTTTATTGAACTCCGTGATGTGAGCTGGAGGCTGCTCACCACATCTCTCTTGCTCAGGGTGTGGTCAGAGAAGGTAAATGTTCACTTCTGAGTTTTTTTCTTTTGTGAGTTTGGAGAGTGCAGAGCTGAACATAGCCAAATGGACTGGAATTTTATTTGTTTTCTTTTTGCTGGACAAGCTGCTTATGTTTTTTTGTGTTTTGTCTGGTTTATGAAGTTAATAAGCCAGACAACGTTTAAACGACAAGTCTTCCTATGACTGCGTGAGTGGATCTACCACAATAGATTAATAAATTGCAGAAGAAAACATTAGACTAACTGCTTTAGGCTGGCTTCACATCACGTTTTTGGGGATCCGGGTCTATCTGTTTTGAAATGGAAAGGTCGGGATCCGTTTTGGCCTCCCATGTATCCCTATGGTGCCGGATTAGTCAAGTATGACCATCCGTTTGTGTGAATTCTGTCCGGGATCCATTTGTGTCCTATTTTTTCCCGTACCCAGAATTGGAGACTGCTCTGTTTTTGGGTGTACCAGACAAAAATGGACAGAAACTAATCCGGCGCGGTCCGGAGCACATAACATGGGGGTCTGTGGTGCCTGATCCAGGAAAAAAAAAGGATTGTTTTCCGAATCCAGTTTTTGGTACTGAGCATGCTCAGAACAAATGCACTGCTCCTCCCAGCCCAATTTCTGTTCAGGATCTCTCTCTCTCTCATTACCATTATGTCCTATGGCTGCACCCATTGCCATGCACAAAACGGATCCTTCAAAAAACAGGATCCGCGAGCATAATTGCCATCCATTTACACGAATCCGTACCTGTCCGTGTGGTCATTCAAAAAATAGGACAGGCAAAATAATGTGATATGAAGGGAGCATTATTCTGAAGTAAGCACTATTTACCTGACCTGCCGCAGGGCCGTGGAGTACCCGGTTCCGGGCGTTGTTCTACTGGGGATGTCACAGGCCTGTTGCCTGGTTCCGTGGTCCTGGTGGTCGCTGAAAAGGGGAACAGTTAATAGGAATAGTGTTGCGTGATGCCACCTACGGCTCTGGTATGATTACCGATGCTGCGGGACAGAACTCCGGGGTGATGTTGAAGCATCAAGGTGGTTTTGCTACCCGTAGGTGGAGCGGGATCCCCGGGCAGTAGTGGATGATGGAAATTGTGGAACAGGTAGGCGACTCCTCAGGCGCAGGTGAATGAAATACACCACCCACTTTATAACTTGCAACGGGTTTACTAGCAGTTCTTTAAACACAGTCTCTTCGTGTCTGCATGGCCCTGGGTAGTCATTGGAAGTTAGGATGCCATACTTGTGTCCCTTGGTGAAGTGCCTACTGTTCCTGTCCGGTCCCTTCCTGCGCTCTCTCCAGTCCTCCTCAGCAACTCTGCGCACAGAGCCTGAAGCCAGCTCCCTCCAATCCTCTGTGAGTGACTCCTCTCTGAGCCCTCAGGATCCTATATGGTGCCTTTTCCTGGGTTTGCCGGGTGTCGGCCTCGACTCCTTGAAAAAGCTTGGGCCTCCGGTTCGGTGGTGAACACCCACACCGCTCTCGGAGTCGGTCCTCCGTTCCGGGACTGAACCCCTTAGGCCGGTAGACGTATCACGTCCGAATTCGGGCCCGCTGCAACACCTGGTGTCCCTAGGGTCCTCTTCAGTCCTGACGGCACCTGAGCCTTCTATTCCTTGCTCCCCAATGGAGGTCTTCCTCTGACTGACTGTCTAACACTCCTCCTACCAACACACTTTTCTACCCTTTCACCCCTCCCATGGGACTGGGTCCTCCCTATAGTAGGTACACCCACGGTCCCCTATCTAGGGTGTGTGTGGATGTGTGTAATGAGGGTCCCTTATGCAGCATCCCGAGTTCTCAACCACAGGAATACTACACACTCTTTTATGGGTGCAGTACCCCTCCATGGCGTCCAGACCAGTGGAGCGCCACATATCTAATATAGGTAGCCTGGTATTATAGGTTGAAACGCCCCACAGTGTGCAACATTTTTAGTTTTTTTTTCCCTCGCTAAATCATGACTCTGTCATCACATGTTGCCTATTTGTATCTGTTTTTAAGGATTTTTATGTAGTTCCTGCTGCTAATGTACATGTTTATGGGAGGCCTGTCCATAATACTTACTTCTGATGGTATCTCTTTTAAAAAAAATACTGAAAATGTTTTTTTTTTTAGAAATAATATATTTTTAACAATAAAGGGAAGTTTTTTTGCTTACCTAAAAGTTATCGGTGTATATTCATTTGATCACCAGCAGCACTCTTTGTGGAAGTAGCTGGTGGTGGTAGGGGTTTTTTAATGGTTGTATGGTGAATCACTAATTATACTTGGAAACTATTTGTTTTCTTTATGTTATACAGTGGGTATGGGAAGTATTCAGACCCTTTAAATTTTTCACTTTGTTTCATTGCAGCCATTTGGTAAATTCAAAAAACTTAATTTTTTTCCTCAATAATGTACACACCCCATCTACACTGAAACAAAAAATGTAGAAATTTTTGAAAATGTATTAAAAAGAAAAAGTGAAATATCACATGGTCATAAGTATTCAGACCCTTTGCTCAGACACTCATATTTAAGTCACATGCAGTCCATTTCCTTGTGATCCTCCTTGAGATGGTTCTACTCCTTCATTGGAGTCCAGCTGTGTTTAATTAAACTGATATGAATTGATTTGGAAAGGCACAATGCTATCTATATAAGACCTCACAGCTCACAGTGCACGTCAGACTAAATGAGAATCATGAGGTCAAAGGAACTGCCCAAGGAGTTGAGAGACAGAATTGTGGCAAGGCATAGATCTGGCCAAGGTTACAAAAAATGTCTGCATTACTCAGGGTTCCTAAGAGCACAGTGGCCTCCATAATCTTTAAATGGAAGACGTTTGGGACCACCAGAAGTCTTCCCAGACCTCGCCGTCCAGCCAAACTTAGCAATTGTGGGAGAAGAGCCTTGGTGAGAGAGATAAAGAAGAACCCCAAGATCACTGTGGCTGAGCTCCAGAGATGCAGTAGGGAGATGGGAGAAAGTTCCACAAAGTCAACTCTCACTGCAGCCCTCAACCAGTCGAGCCTTCATAGCAGAGTGGCCCAACAGAAGCCTCTCCTCAGTGCAACACATATGAAAGCCAGCATAGAGTTTGCAAAAAACACATGAGGGGACTGACAGACTATGAGAAATAAGATTCTCTGGTCTGATGAGACGAAGATAGAACTTTTTGGTGATAATTCTAAGTGATATGTGTGGAGAAAACCAGGCACTGCTCATCACCTGCCCAATACAATCCCAACAGTGAAACATGGTGGTGGCAGCATCATGTTATTCAGCTGCAGGGACAGGATGACTGGTTGCAATTGAAGGAAACATAAATGCGGCCGAGTACAGAGATATCATGGATGAAAACCTCTTCCAGAGCTCTGGACCTCAGACTTGGCCGAAGGTTCACCTTCCAACAAGACAATGACCCCAAGCACACAGCTAAAATAACAAAGGAGAGGCTTCACAACAACTCTGTGACCATTCCTGACTGGCCCAGCCAGAGCCCTGACCTAAACCCAATTGAGCATCTCTGGAGAGACCTGAAAATGGCTCCACCAATGTTCACCATCCAACCTGACGGAACTGGAGAGGATCTGCAAGGAAGAATGGCAGAGGACCCCCAAATCCAGGTGTGAAAAACTACATCATTCCAAGAAGACTCATGGCTGTACGAGCTCACAAGGTGCAAATACTCAACACTGAGCAAAGGGGCTGAATACTGATCACCATGTGAGATTTCGGTTTTTCTTTTTTAATAAATTGCTAAAATTTCTAATTTCTGTTTTTTTCAGTGAAGATGGGGTGCAGAGTATACATTAATGAGAGAAAAATGGACTATTTAGAATTCACCAAATGGCTGCAATGAAACAAAGAGCAAAAAATGTAAAGGGGTCTGAATACTTTCTGTACCTACTGTAATAACACCATAATTTAATCTAAAAAAACCAGTTCTTTAAAAAAGGTCAAATATTTGGTATCGCTACGTCCGAAGACGCACATTCAGTTCAAAGAGGCGGGTCCTCAGACTCGGATAGGGGTGCTGTTTTATGCTGGTTTTGGGGAACTGGCTGCTATTTTGACAACCAGTTCCCACCAGAGAATTGGCAGAGTCCCACCCCTGAGCTTGTCATGAAAAACAACAGCCCCCACAGAGCTTTAAAATTGAAAAAAAGGTTATAACTCTCAGAAGATAATGCATTTTTTTTTCTTTTGCTAAAAAGTTATTTTCTTATAATAATAATAAAATAATAAAACTTTATTTGTATAGCGCCAACATATTCCGCAGCGCTTTACAGTACAACGGTACATATAAGAAAAATATACGGTACAGAAACGTAATGCAGAACAGTAGTTACATACAAGAAACATAGAATCAACTTAGGAAATACAATAAGAAAGGCAGAAAATGAAGGTGACCCTGCTCGAAGGAGCTTACAATCTAAGACGGGATGGGAACACAAAGTACAGGGGCTTATAACAATGAATATCTTACGTCTAAGTGACTACTGTTAGGGAGAAGGATAGGCCGCCCTGAAGAGGTGTGTTTTTAGGGAGCGTCTGAAGCTATGCAAGTTGTGGATGGTTCTAATTTCTTGGGGTAGAGCATTCCAGAGTTTTGGTGCAGCTAGAGAGAAGTCTTGAAGTCGGGAATGGGAGGTTCGGATTAATGCCGATGTTAGTCTGAGGCCATGTTCAGAGCGAAGGGGACGGGTGGGGTGGTAGACAGAGATGAGGGTGGAGAGGTAAGGAGGTGCCGCACCATGAATAGCTTTGTGGGTGACAACGAGCAATTTGAATTGGATTCTATAGTGTACGGGCAGCCAATGTAGTGACTGGCACAGAGCAGAAACATCTGAGTAACGGTTTGCTAGATAGGTTATCCTGGCTGCTGCATTGAGGATAGACTGGAGAGGGGAAAGCTTACTGTGGGGGAGGCCAGCTAATAAAGAATTACAGTAGTCAAGGCGGGAATGAATCAGGGCCACGGTGAGGGTTTTAGTTGTTTCCGTGGTGAGGAAAGGGCGAATTCTGGAGATATTTTTCAGGTGCAAGCGACAGGAGCGGGTGAGAGATTGTATGTATGGGGTGAAGGAGAGATCAGTGTCCATCAAAACACTGAGACAGCGAGCCTGCTGACTGGGCGTTATCGTGGTGCCGCACACATTTTCTTGTGCAAAAGTAGAAAAATGTAAATAAAAAAAAAAAAAGAAAACCCTACAGCTTGCTCTGCAACAAATGCGGGAAATAAAAAAGATAATGGGCCTCAGAATATGTAAACACCCCTAACAAGAGATCGTTCTTTACAGGTTGTAATTCAAAAACAAATCTGCAAGAATCTACAATAAATTTGTACCGATTTGTACCGGGGATGTCACAGGTGGTGGTGCCTGAGCCCGTGGCCTGGGTGACACTTCAATAAGGGGTTATGTACAAGGGATAAGAGTTTGTTGTCTCGTGACGCCACCTGTAGTACCTGGTGATGGGTCACCAGTGCCGCCACAGTCCTCCGGAGGGTGATGGTATTGTGGCAAGGATGGCAAAGCTCCCTACAGGTGGAGCTGGTCCTCCGGGGCAGCATTGCTTTAAGCAAAAAGGTTGAATTTTGGTAGCATGAAGACACGGAGGCAAAGTCACTCTCCCGGGTACTTTACTGTGAACAGTCAGCAGCATTATACAATGTCCACAGCTCAGCAAGATGTTAAACAAACAGGTAGCTCTACGGGTGGCTGCAAGTGGATGCCAGGCGGTGTGGAGATATCCGTGGTATGCCTTAGTTGACGAATCCGTGTCCTTTCTTCCCCTCCTAGGATTAGTCCAGACCCATTTAGTCCTTGAAGGTACTTTAGGGGCTCCCCTCCCTCGCAGTGGTGGACCGCTCCTTGTGGCAGGGTGCTGCAGCCGATGAACAGACTGCAGCAGCCGGTTGGTCTTCGGTTCCGGCGTTCCCATGGGGACTGGGGAAGCTCCCTGGAGTATGGTCGCTCCATGTCGGGGTTCCCCCTTTCTCTCTCGGACCCAGACTCACGCGTCAGGCACCCTCTCTCAGGATTCCCTCAGGATCCCCTTTCATCTTTCCTCAGGATCAGCCTGGAGCTGTCCTGTTAGACCTCCTGACTCACTCCACACTCCTCCTCGACTCCTACTCCAACTCCGACTCTAACTTTAACTCTGACTGACTTACTCCCCCTTAAGGTGACTATATCTCTCTCCCAGGAGTAACCTCCCACCACTACTCTAGTGCGGGAGTGCAGGAATGGATCCCACCCACCAGCCCAGCATCCACTTGCAGTTGGGGAAAATTACACTGCTTTTATGAGTGTAATACCCCGGTATGACGCCTGACCATTGGGGGCGCCACACAGACATGACTCCATATCCATTATATTATATAACAACCTCACCAGCACCATATGGCAGTCACTTGGACAACATATCACAGCCATGACTCTAGGATATCATATCACAGCCAGGACACCAGAATATCAAAACAGCCAGGAAACCAGGATATCAAAATAGCCTGGACAGCAGGATATTAACAACAATAGGATATCTGCCGTGACACTACGGCGGCCGTCACACGGTGAGATATCCTTAGCGATATTGTAAGCGATCACGTGCACGCGCAATCGCTTACAATATCGCTCACATCGCTGGTGAGATGTCACACAGACAGACTCACCAGCGATGTGGAGCAGCGATCTCGCTCGTTACTATGGTACACATCGGGTAACTAGGCGCCGCGCGTCGCTTAGTTACCCGACGTGTACCATAGTTACCATCTCCCAGCATAGGCGCGGTCGCTGGGAGATGGATCATCGTGGTGTCATACACCACGATGATGCAGATCGTTGCATCGTTCATCGCTAGATCTGAGAACCGAACCTCAGATCAGCGATGTCACGATCAAGCGATTTACCATCGTAAATCGCTTGATTACATGCAACGATATCTTGCCCGATATCGCTTAAGCGATCAAAAAGGAGATCGCTTAAACGATATCGGCCAAGATATCGTTCCGTGTGACGGCCCCCTACTATATATGAAAAATAAGCCTACACAGATTTCACCAGTTCACCATCTCACTAGGGCATAGTGTCAGGACCTGGCAGTGGAGGCCCCTTGAAGTGGGTGCCAGGCTTGATCCTTAGTGGCCACTAATGAGACTAAGACCTCTGATTTCATTTTTAGCACAGGGCAGTCTCTGCATTACACATTTGCACAATTCAGTTTGATCTTCTTTTCTTTAGTGCCACTCATTAATTTACATTTTTCATATATATAGTAGTGTCGCGGCAGATATCCTATTGTTGTAAGTATGATTATTTTCTGCCAGCACCTACATATACGGTGACGCCAGTCTTATACGTTTTTACAGCAGGATATTAAACCACAGCCAAGACACAGGATATGATATCACAGCCAGGACACTAGTATATCAAAACAGCCAGGATGAAAGGATATCATATCACAGTCAGGACACCAGGATATCAAAACAGTCAGGACACCAGGATATCATATCACAGTCAGGACACCAGGATATCATATCACAGCCAGGACACCAGGATATCATATCACAGTCAGGACACCAGGATATCATATCACAGCCAGGACACCAGGATATCATATCACAGCCAGGACACCGGGATATCATATCACAGTCAGGACACCGGGATATCATATCACAGTCAGGACACCAGGATATCATATCACAGTCAGGACACCAGGATATCATATCACAGCCAGGACACCAGGATATCATATCACAGTCAGGACACCAGGATATCATATCACAGCCAGGACACCAGGATATCATATCACAGTCAGGACACCAGGATATGATATCACAGTCAGGACACCAGGATATCATATCACAGCCAGGACACCAGGATATCATATCACAGTCAGGACACCAGGATATCATATCACAGCCAGGACACCAGGATATCATATCACAGTCAGGACACCAGGATATCATATCACAGTCAGGACACCAGGATATCATATCACAGCCAGGATATCAGGATATCATATCACAGTCAGGACACCAGGATATCATATCACAGCCAGGACACCAGGATATCATATCACAGCCATGACATCAGGATATCATATCACAGTCAGGACACCAGGATATCAGATCACAGCCAGGACACCAGGATATCATATCACAGCCAGGACATCAGGATATCATATCACAGTCAGGACACCAGGATATCATATCACAGTAGGGACACCAGGATATCATATCACAGCCAGGACACCAGGATATCATATCACAGTCAGGACACCAGAATATCATATCACAGTCAGGACACCAGGATATCATATCACAGCCAGGACACCAGGATATCATATCACAGTAAGGACACCAGGATATCATATCACAGCCAGGACATCAGGATATCATATCACAGCCAGGACACCAGGATATCATATCACAGTCAGGACACCAGGATATCATATCACAGTAAGGACACCAGGATATCATATCACAGCCAGGACATCAGGATATCATATCACAGCCAGGACACCAGGATATCATATCACAGTCAGGACACCAGAATATCATATCACAGTCAGGACACCAGGATATCATATCACAGCCAGGACACCAGGATATCATATCACAGTAAGGACACCAGGATATCATATCACAGCCAGGACATCAGGATATCATATCACAGCCAGGACACCAGGATATCATATCACAGTCAGGACACCAGGATATCATATCACAGTAAGGACACCAGGATATCATATCACAGCCAGGACATCAGGATATCATATCACAGCCAGGACACCAGGATATCATATCACAGTCAGGACACCAGGATATCATATCACAGTCAGGACACCATATCACAGCCAGGACACCAGGATATCATATCACAGCCAGGACACCAGGATATCATATCACAGCCAGGATATCAGGATATCATATCACAGTCAGGACACCAGGATATCATATCACAGCCAGGACACCAGGATATCATATCACAGTAAGGACACCAGGATATCATATCACAGCCAGGACATCAGGATATCATATCACAGCCAGGACACCAGGATATCATATCACAGTCAGGACACCAGGATATCATATCACAGTCAGGACACCAGGATATCATATCACAGCCAGGACACCAGGATATCATATCACAGCCAGGACACCAGGATATCATATCACAGTCAGGACACCAGGATATCATATCACAGTCAGGACACCAGGATATCATATCACAGCCAGGACACCAGGATATCATATCACAGTCAGGACACCAGGATATCATATCACAGTCAGGACACCAGGATATCATATCACAGCTAGGACATCAGGATATCATATCACAGTCAGGACACCAGGATATCATATCACAGTCAGGACACCAGGATATCATATCACAGTCAGGACACCAGGATATCATATCACAGCCAGGACACCAGGATATAATATCACAGTCAGGACACCAGGATATCATATCACAGTCAGGACACCAGGATATCATATCACAGTCAGGACACCAGAACATTATATTGCAGCCAGTACATCATGTCAAAGTCAGGACACCAGAACATCATCACAGCCAGTACACCAGGACATTATATCACAGCCAGGACACCAGGACATCATATCACAGCCAGGACACCAGGACACTATTTCACAGCCAGTACACCAGGACATCATATCACAGCTAGGACACCAGGACATCATACCACACCCAGGACACCAGGACATCATAGTAGAGCCAGGGACATATAATCTTAACCTGTGATAATAATGAGTAACACTGCTGTATCTGAGGCTGAAATCTCCAATGGATATTATTAGAAAACAAAAATCAGTAATTCATCACTTTACCAAAATGTTCAGCTCAGCGTGGGAGAACAGCGGGAACCAGCGGGGATTCAGGATAATTTATCTTTCCAGAATGTGATGTTTGGACTGGATCCAGAGGGGGAAATACCGAGAGATACAAGTGTAAATTTCCTCAAACCTCGTATAATTCAGTCCGCTGTTATGATTATAAGTCAGTTTTGTATATAGACCCCGAGAACACAATGTGATATTATCCCGATACCACAACAATAGTATTACCGGAAACCCTGGGACAGCGAGACAGATGATAGCAGTCTATGGGATTGTTCAAGGTTCTCAGGCTCATGATCGCTGTTTTGTCTTAACCTTGAGAAAATATGTTTTCATTGATTGATACATTATAACAAACTATCCGAAAAGTAGAGAAATGTGTGCCGCTGATGTAATTGTCTCAATGGGGATGAGAAACTTACCGTAATAGTGGTATTTTCCCCTATTGACTTTAAAAGTACTGTCAGGCCATTGGTTACACAATTGCTACTGTCGGTTGTACCAAGTACACGTTATCCCACATTATTAGGAAATGGGGTAACCTGTCGATCGCTGCAGATCTGAATTCTGAGACTCCCATTGATTTCAATAATAGGGTCCTGTTGAGCCCCATTTGAATGGAGCAGAGTTTGAGGATGAGCTCCTCTGCACCGTTCATTCTCCATGGGACTGCTGGAATAGATAGCGAATGAATGGAGCAAATTCTCGACCTCCGTTCCATACAGACAGGGCACAGCAGATCCATGTAGTCCCATAGCGAATGAATGGAGCAAATTCTCGACCTCCATTCCATACAGATAATGCACAGCAGGTCCATGTAGTCCCATAGCGAATGAATGGAGCCAATTCTCGACCTCCGTTCCATACAGATAGGGCACAGCAGGTCCATGTAGTCCCATAGCGAATGAATGGAGCATATTCTAGACCTCCATTCTATACAGATAGGGCACAGCAGAACCCTGTTCTCTGCATTAGTGGGGGGTACTGATGGTTACCACTCCCAA
The DNA here is from genome assembly GCA_033576535.1 of Allobates femoralis. NCBI lineage: Eukaryota > Metazoa > Chordata > Amphibia > Anura > Aromobatidae > Allobates > Allobates femoralis. Next base: position 59,992,161 of record JARQOC010000010.1, on the reverse strand, counting down.
AGATCAACAAGTCATCCCCTACCCTATTGATAGAGGATAACTTACATACCTGGTGCAAACCCTTTAACAATTGATTACAGAATTCATTTTCAGCATGTGTAGCAGTTTGAGAACTATGGTGGCATTATTTGGGCACTGTGGTGATATATGGGCAGGACTGGACTGGCCCACTGGAGAACAGGGAAATCATCCGGTGGGCCCCCCTGCAGTAGTGTGTCACTTCTTAACATAATTAGTATTTGGCACAATACACTCGTTTCACTATGTAGAGATAAAGGAAACATCTCATCAGTCATTTTATAATCTACACAGTAAATTATATGGAAGCATAGGACAATTTGTAAATGTATTATTTGCATGTAGTTGATCATTGGCCCCCAGAGTCAATTTTACTACTGGGCCCCTGCCGCTCCAGTCTGCCCCTATAGATGGCAGTGATGAGATCGCTGGGGTGGTCTTATATAGGTACTGATGGCGTTTAGGCACTGGGTAAGCAATATTCCAGCAATATCTAATAGATTATGAAGGATTACTTTTATTTCTCTGCTGTTTATAATATTCAGTTTTAATGTATCCATTGTATTTATACTTAGAGAAATCTATTCTATAGACTGGAATAAGCCTAATGGTGGGTTTACACGTTTCAATATCGTTGCGATATCGCAATTCAATGGCGCGGGAGCGCGCATTTAGTGCACGTTTCTCCTGCATCGCATCGGAGGTTTACACGTTGCGATTTAGGAATCCAACGTCCGTGCGATGTCTACACCCCCCAACCCAGGATCGAACATTTAACATGGGAGTGAATGGGTGACGTTGAACTTCACATCGTAGTTGGGCTGTCACACAGCACGATCCGGCTCCAATCTCCATTCAATATCTGAGCATTGAATAGCACGCTCATTCAATCCCCGATATCACATTGACATCGTTCCTGCATCGTATTGGACGTTCACACCATACAACGCAGGAACGATCTCGGCTCCAACGATCGAACCACGTGACTTTTCATTGAAATTGGACGCCGATATCGCAACGTGTAAACCCCCCATAAGTCTGTGAATGCTGATCAGTGGGGCCACCGGACCAGAGAGCGGCGTAGGTGGTGTACCATAAGGGACGTTCCCATGGGGCGCTTCTGCTGGGGAGTTTGTACAGCAAAAACCAGTTCAGATTTCGTTATAGAAATCTGTTCATCGCTCACTCCAAAAATAGAGGAAGGAATGTATATTGTGGCCATAGCACCATCGGGGGGCACAGTGAATCTGAATAAATTCTATAAAATGATACTATAGGACAAAATAATGCCCTCTGCCACAAAGTAATATTTTTTATAACAACATTTGCCTTCTGTGTTGCATACTAATATTCCGTATCACAAGATGGTATGTCTATGGCAAATCCGGTTAACTGATATCACTAGATAGGTCTATACAGTTGTGGCCAAAAGTATTGACACCCCTGCAATTCTGTCAGATAATACTCCGTTTCTTCCTGAAAATGATTGCAATCACAAATTCTTTGGTATTATTATCTTCATTTAATTTGTCTTCAATGAAAAAAACACAAAAGAGAATGAAGCAAAAAGCAAAACATTGATCATTTCACACAAAACTCCAAAAATGGGCCAGACAAAAGTATTGGCACCCTCAGCCTAATACTTGGTTGCACAACCTTTAGCCAAAATAACTGCGATCAAATGCTCCCGGTAACCATCAATGAGTTTCTTACAATGCTCTGCTGGAATTTTAGACCATTCTTCTTTGGCAAACTGCTCCAGGTCCCTGATAGTTGAAGGGTGCCTTCTCCAAACTGCCATTTTTAGATCTCTCCACAGGTGTTCTATGGGATTCAGGTCTGGACTCAATGCTGGCCACCTTAGAAGTCTCCAGTGCTTTCTCGCAAACCATTTTCTAGTGCTTTTTGAAGTGTGTTTTGGGTCATTGTCCTGCTGGAAGACCCATGACCTCTGAGGGAGACCCAGCTTTCTCACACTAGGCCCTACATTATGCTGCAAAATTTGTTGGCAGTCTACAGACTTCATAATGCCATGCACACGGTCAAGCAGTCCAGTGCCAGAGGCAGCGAAGCAACCCCAAAACATCAGGGAACCTCCGCCATGTTTGACTGTAGGGACCGTGTTCTTTTCTTTGAATGCCTCTTTATTTCTCCTGTAAACTATGTTGATGCCTTTGCCCACAAAGCTCTACTTTTGTCCCATCTGACCAGAGAACATTCTTCCAAAACGTTTTAGGCTTTCTCAGGTAAGTTTTGGCAATCTCCAGCCTGGCTTTTTTATGTCTCGGGGTAAGAAGTGGGGTCTTCCTGGGTATCCTACCATACAGTCCCTTTTCATTCAGACGCCAACGGATAGTACGGGTTGACACTGCTATACCCTTGGACTGCAGGGCAGCTTGAACTTGTTTGGATGTTAGGGTCCTTTCACATCAGCGTTTTTCGCTGATCGCGGTAGTTGCGGTGAAAAAAATGCAACTGACACGATTGCCGCATAACGGCCGCACTTGTGGTTCACTTGCGGCAAGCCCCATACTTTGTCTATGGGGCTGGCGGTAAGTGTGCGGTAGGTGCGGCAAGTGCGGTTTCGGCACCTGCCGCAAGTGCCGATACCGCACTTGCCGCACCTGCTGCAAGCCCCATAGACACTGTATGGGGCTTGCCGTAAGTGAACCGCAAGTGCGGCCGTTATGCGGTAATCGTGGCAGTTGCATTTTTTTCACCGCAACTGCCGTGATCAGCGAAAAACGCTGATGTGAAAGCAGCCTTAGTCGATGTTCTTTATCCACCATCCGCACAATCTTGTGTTGAAATCTCTTGTCAATTTTTCTTTTCCGTCCACATCTAGGGAGGTTAGCCACAGTGCCATGGGCTTTAAACTTCTTGATGACACTGCGCACGGTAGACACAGGAACATTCAGGTCTTTGGAGATGGACTTTTAGCCTTGAGATTGCTAATGCTTCCTCACAATTTGGTTTCTCAAGTCCTCAGACAGTTCTTTGGTTTTCTTTCTTTTCTCCATGCTCAATGTGGTACACACAAGGACACAGGACAGAGGTTGAGTCAACTTTAATCCATGTCAACTGGCTGCAAGTGTGATTTAGTTATTGCCAACACCTGTTAGGTGCCACAGGTAAGTTACAGGTGCTGGTAATTATACAAATTAGAGAAGCATCACATGATTTTTCTAACAGTGCCAATACTTTTGTCCACCCCCTTTTTTATGTTTGGTGTGGAACTATATCCAATTTGGCTTTAGGACAATTCTTTTTGTGTTTTTTCATTGAAAACAAATTAAATGAAGATAATAATACCAAAGAATTTGTGATTGCAATCATTTTCAGGAAGAAACTGAGTATTATCTGACAGAATTGCAGGGGTGTCAATACTTTTGGCCACAACTGTATATTAAAGGGAATCTGTCAGTAGGTTTTTGCTTATCTGACAGCAACATAATGTAGACAAAGAAACCCTGAATCCAACAATGTATCCCACAGATTACTGGCTGACGCCGTTCTGACACAATCACAGCATTTAGGCTTAGAAACACAGCAGAGCTGAGATATCTGCCCCCGCCCACCCCAAGTTCTCAATAGAGGTTGTGCAGGTGTCAATCACAGCAGGGGGCATGTCAGACTGCTGTGTGTGAGACAAATAATCCTGCAGGTATAGTCACTTCAGGGAGAATGGAGACAAACACTGGTGCCACCTATTGAAGGCAGCAATCCTCAAAGTCACAATTGAATTATGACTATTAGGATTGCTACCTTCAATAGATAGCGATAGAGTTTGTCTACCTTCTCACTGAAGTGACAATTTACATATGATCCTGCAATGGTAATCACCAGGTGATAGAGTCTTTACTTTAAGTAACCTATACACAGACTGATAAGAGAAGCACAGTTGATTTTTGTTTGTTAACCCTTACAGCATGCTTTCCTCATCTTACATGGCAAAAACCTGATGGCAGATTCCTTTTAACTACAAGGTAACATGCACTTAATAGAATTTCGAATGTAATGACCACCATCACTCCTCAGCGCTGGAGGTCTGCTAGATCAGACAGAAAAAACAAAAGTCAAATATTATATTAATGCCTTCACAGAGCAGCAAGACCCTCTACATCCCAGTTATAGTAAAGGGTCCTGCAGACATGTAACAAATTGTGGCGTAATTGAAGGTCATGGGCCCCAATGCAAGCGCTCTAACGGGCCACCAATTATTGAAAATCTTAAATAGTATTGTTTTTTTCATATAGGCCAAAGGGGCTTTTTGGGCCCCCTAGGCTCCAGGGCCTGGGTGCGATTGCAACCCCTGCACCTACTACAGTTACGACCCTAGTAATGAGAATTGAAATCCTCATCACAAAACTGAAACAACACTAAGATATTGTTAGATGCTAAGATTTCCCATAATAGAATATTATAAGATTAACTAACACCAGTTATTCAATCCCTTCGTTATTCTTGTAACAGGAGGTATATAGTTAGGATTCCATAAAATACTTGCAAAACAAATTTAAAGGTGTCTGTCCGTAGAGTAATACTTGATTATGGGAGTCAACACAATGAACCGTACATGGATGGATCAGTTGGTAGTGCCAATAATTGGCAAACTATGGTGAAAAGATGCTTCGTCTAAGAACTCTTTGATTGTAGGTGGTCATCTTTTGCCGGCAGTGGGCATTACTTGAAGTTCATGGGCCCCTATTGTGTGACACCTCATTGTTGTTTTATCTGTCTGTACTACAGTTTGAGATATATCTGTGTTCATCTTGTTCGAATCTTTACAATTTAATAAAAAGAATTTTGAAAAGATAAGAAGTTCATGGGCCCCGATGTGAAAGCTCCAATGGGGCCCCCAAGTATTGCAAATCTTTATTAGCATTAGTATTTTTCTATGGATTAAATGGACGTTTGTGGCCCCCTAGGTCCCAGGTCCTGGGTGCGATTGCAACCCCTGCACCTGTTGTAGTTACGCCCCTGGTTGGCAGGAGTAGAGGAAGCTAAATAATCATTAAAATAAAAAGGTGATCGATAAAAGTGAGCATCACCCATGGGATAGAATAGGGACAATCCCAGTCGGACAGTAATTCGGTCCTAGGACAATGTCTGTGTAAGGCCAGTATCACATGTGTGACATTGACTGTCCGGGTGCGGACCATGATATGTGGACCTGTCCGGGGGTCTCCTGACCTGAAATCAATGTCTCATAGGCTTATATAAGGATGTTGAGTTTGGGTCCCGCAGACAGTCTGGACATCACTGTCAGTACTTAGGCAATGAAAATGTTATGGTTAAAATGTTAAACCTTGTATGATTTATGCAATTTATATATATATTTAACTTTTTCTTGTATTAGAATTGCAATGATTATTCAGAAAGCAATGACACAGTGGATTTGGTTTTGTGTTGTTACATTGAGGGTTACAAGTTGTTGTCTTTGAACTAATTCTGCAGAATCCATGTCTGGTGGACGTTTCCAAACATACGTCTTTTAGTGAACACACTAAGCCTCTCTATTGTTTGTAGGGGTAATAAATACACTGTCTGATCAAGCAAAGACTAGATACAATGACTCTGACAGACAATTGGCAGCGTGGAGTCATTGTCATCTCCGGAGGAACCAATAGTAATTGGACCAAAGCTGGGAGATATGGAGATCCCTTACATCTCCCCTTGAAGTAGCTCTACCAGGAAAAGGGGTTTCCACCACAAAAGTATGACGGGCAAAGGGGCAAAGCTGGGATAAGTGTATCATATACTGAAACTGAAATATTATATAGACAATTGCCTTCTCGGATCTTCCCCTTCTTATAAAGATGGCTCAGTGGTCAGCACTGTATGGTGGCTCAGTGGTTAGTTCTG
>JARQOC010000010.1:59931404-59979017 GCA_033576535.1 Allobates femoralis | reverse complement strand
TCAGAAAGAATGTGTCACAATGTCTGTTAACCCCTTGTCTGCTGAGTCCACACAGCTCAGGATCTCTGTTAACCCTTTCTCTGCTATCACATCACATTGCATTAATCCCTATGAACTACTGGCCACGCCCACACAGACAGAAAATGCTGTTTTTCAAAATAGCAGACAAAAATGTTAGAAAATAAATTATATGGCAGAAAAATGTATCATTTTAGCTGCCATCATTAACAACCAGTGCAGTATTGTTTTTTTTTTTCTTTCTTCAATGAAACAACATTTACACTTTAAAGGGAACCTGTCACCAGGTCTGATTGTAGCATAAAATAGGACACGAGATACTGATTCCAGCGATGTGTCACTTACTGGTCTTATCAGTAGTCTGGTAGCCAAGGTAGTCCAACATATTCACAAACTGCTAAATTTGCAGCAGATAAAACAGTAATTTTATCAAAATAACAGCAAGTAAGTGACAGATTGCTGGAATCAGGGGCTCCGTCCCTACGTTATGCTGCTCTCACATGGGATGGCAAAAACCTGGTCACATTGTTCCCTTTAAAACACTACTTGATTTTGGTTCTTTAAGCAGCCCATCTGATTCATATGATGTGGGGGGGGTGTTCCGACTCTTCCCAGACAGAATCGCATGGTCCCGTTATTCTCTTGGCAGATAAGCCAGTATCACCATAGGGAACATATGGATGCTCAGTGCATGTGTATGAATAGTTTGAAAAGGAAGAAGTAAATAGATCCCACTAAATTAATAGTTAAAATAAAAAGGAATAGAAAGGATTTAAACAACAAATTTGTTTCAAAATATTTTTATTTTCAGACAAATATACACTTTTGTTAAAGTTCAGAATTTCTTAAAATCTTTCCAGTAACACAATTTATCACTTTACAAAAGCCGCCATGACAGGATGTTCATCGCTCTCCATGTACAAGGCAAAAAGTAGCACACATGATTGAGCAGGGGTCAAAACAATAATAAGTAAACACGAAATATACGAGATGCGGCCATTTTGGGGGGCGTGGCCAACATTCAAATCACAAGGGACTAATATGAGGTCATGTGACTGGTGGATTGAGGTCCGTAATGGCGGCCTTCTCTGTACCCAAATCTATACGGTGTACTGTATATTAGTGTTTATTATATAAAGTGTAAAAAGTTCTCGATATAAATGAGAAGAGCTGTAGTGTAAAGCATGGGGACAGACAGCAGCTGCCTTAGCCTCCAGTGAGCCAAGAAATTGTGAGTAGTAGTGTACACTAGCAGATATCCCCTTTAAGTGGAAGTCTCAGGCAAGTCTTAAAGGGAGAGGGCTGCACTAATAAAGGCAACATTGAGAGGAGTAGCCCCTCCAAACACCCCAGTAGTCACAGGACAATTGCTGCCTCCCCTATAATCACAGAATTATACCCTACATATATGGTGTGACTGGTAAGATTGCAATAAGTTCCGCAAAATAAAAACAGAAAAAAAAAAAAAGCTTATTGCTGAAAAGATGATTTTTTCGCTATCTGCAGACAGAGTTCGTTTTTTTTCAGGGAGTTTTTTTTGACCCCTCCACCTCAGATGACAACAACGCTTGGAGGTAATAAGACCGTGAATGTCATTTATTTAAAGTGGATCCTGATGGAATCAGCTCCAAACTGAGAAATGTCCAATCACAAGAAAACTTGTAAGGAGTGGGGGGGTGAAGAAAAAAAACAAAAAACAAAAAAACCACAAACTTCTAAAACTGCTTTAAACTTTTAACATTCCAGAGCTGACAGTCGCACCCCCAGCTGTCTGTGAATTATCCCCTACCTTATAGATAAGGGATCATTTGTCATTTTTGGAATACTCCTTTAAGAGCCCGGTCTGCTTATTCAAGTTTAAGAAATGATTACTTATGTGCTATATACATATTAGCCACTAGATGGCGACATAGTTATTCTAAGCTGCAGAAAACCAAGAGAGGTCTTAAAGGGAAAGCGCACATTATTATTAATTTGCCCTCTTGTGCATTGAATGCTATGACCTGCTTGACTCATCAGTCACCTTTTTAAACTCCAGTGTTAGCAATAGAGATATATTTAATGATTTAAAGTATGAGCAGAGAGGTCCTTTAAATTATTACTTTGATACAGCTTGATCTAATAGGAAACAAAAGCTATTTCTAGCAGCTTCCAGCAGACAGCTGAAGGTATTAGTACAGTGTGGTGCTTTCCTGTAGACTGAAGCTAGGAATTCATGACTTCAGCTGGACAGCACACACATCCACTCTGTCAGACTGAAGTCAGCACTACCTACAGACAACTACAATCCCGTCTGTCTCACCGAGCTCTACAATGAGGGCTGTAGTGCTCCTTGGTTCTCCCTGAATCCGGAGCGCAGCGTACAGCACATTCCATCCTGTAGACTCCAATATAAGGAGTCACAGCACCTATAGTGCTGGAGGAAGCTCTGATCCACGAGCTCCCAGTGCTCCCAGCACAGGGACGATCGCTTCAGGCCTAGAATGTGGATTCACACAATTATAATGTGACTCAAGCTAAAATGTGTGTGTCATTAAAGAAGTAAGAAATAATACAATCCTCATCACCATTATACACTGTCTGCATCGATCAACTCCGAGGATTGGAGGAAGGTGGAGATATTATATATACAATATTCACAAAGTGCAGGGAAAGGCTTTCTAAATCTAATAAGTGCAGATTAATAATATCTGGAACATAAATCACAAATTGAAAAGCGCAAAATCGTGTCACACTATATTACAATGTATCTACCAGCCCGGATGTAACATCATAGATCAGATCAGCTCCTCACCAACGTCCTGCTCCGTCAGGGAAGGTTCACACAGCACGAGCCTTGTACCTTCACTGCTGCAGTAATTCACAGACGAGGCCGAATATTACATTTACATTCAGACAAAGCAAACAAAAGCGTGTGAATGTGGATATACATCGCCCGTCACCTCTGATCACCATTTTACACATAGAATAACCCTTCATACATTACTGATCCTGTACTGATCCCGAGTTATATCCAGTATTATACTCCAGAGCTGCACTCACTATTCTGCTGGTGAAGTCACTGTGTACATACATTACATTACTGATCCTGAGTTACCTCCTGTATTATACTCCAGAGCTGCACTCACTATTCTGCTGGTGGAGTCACTGTGTACATACATTACATTACTAATCATGAGTTACATCCTGTATTATACTCCAGAGCTGCACTCACTATTCTGCTGGTGCAGTCACTGTGTACATACATTACATTACTAATCATGAGTTACATCCTGTATTATACTCCAGAGCTGCACTCACTATTCTGCTGGTGGAGTCACTGTGTACATACATTACATTACTGATCCTGAGTTACCTCCTGTATTATACTCCAGCGCTGCACTCCCTATTCTGCTGGTGCAGTCACTGTGTACATACATTACATTACTGATCCTGAGTTACCTCCTGTATTATACTCCAGAGCTGCACTCACTATTCTGCTGGTGGAGTCAGTGTACATACATTACATTACTGATCCTGAGTTACCTCCTGTATTACACTCCAGAGCTGCACTCACTATTCTGCTGGTGCAGTCACTGTGTATATACATTACATTACTGATCCTGAGTTACCCCCTGTATTATACTCCAGAGCTGCACTCACTATTCTGCGGGTGCAGCCACTGTGTACATACATTACATTACTGATCCTGTACTGATCCGGAGTTACCTCCTGTATTACACTCCAGAGCTTCACTCACTATTCTGCTGGTGCAGTCACTGTGTACATACATTACATTACTCATCCTGTACTGATCTTCAGCTACATCCTATATTAGTGACTCCAGCAAAATAGTGACAGCAGCTCTGGAGTACAATACTGGAGATGGCTCACGATCAGTAATTTACATATACACAGAATTATTACCATTGTCAATGTAAATTACTGATCATGAGTTATCTCCAGTATTATACTCCAGAGCTGCACTCACTATTCTGCTGGAGTCACTAATATAGGATGTAACTGAGGATGAGTTACAGAATAAGTAATGTAATGTATGTACACAGTGACTGCACCAGCAGAATACGTAGTGCAGCTCTGGAGTATAATACAGGAGGTAACTCAGGATCAGTAATGTAATGTATGCACACAGTGACTGCACCAGCAGAATAGTGAGTGCAGCTCTGGAGTATAATACAGGAGGTAACTCAGGATCAGTAATGTAATGTATGCACACAGTGACTGCATCAGCAGAATAGTGCGTGCAGCTCTGGAGTATAATACAGGCGGTAACTCAGGATCAGGACAGGATCAGTAATGTAATGTATGCACACAGTGACTCCACCAGCAGAATAGTGAGTGTAGCTCTGGAGTATAATACAGGAGGTAACTCAGGATCAGTAATGTAATGTATGTACACAGTGACTGCACCAGCAGAATAGTGCGTGCAGCTCTGGAGTATAATACAGGAGGTAACTCACGATCAATAATTTACATGTACACTGAAAATGGTAATAATTGTATTTGGAAAATGTTAATGATGATCAATGGGTGATATACGGCGTTTTCTAACCTTACAATCATACACTGGTGTCCTTGAAGCACATAAAACAATGATAAGCATACGAGTGTAGTCCATGTATCTACAAGACAGTATCATGGGGCTGCCCAACCTCATCTGCCAAATTAAGTATATAACTTGCAACATCTTCCTCCGTGGGGCATCTGACACCACCCACGAGTCATTCACTCCGGTCACTTGCAGGCGGCAGATGGGACAATTGCGGTTCCGGTCGCTCCTGGTAGAAGAGAAGTTTGTAGTTAGTTTGTGCAGACGGAGCAGCTGTGATAATGGCGTGTTCTGATAGCATAAACCAAGCAGGAAAAATAGACCATACAATAATGGCACCTTTAATGCTCGAATCGCTGCAGTAACTGAGGCTTAATCAGATGATAATTTGGTTCTCTATGCACCCTGGGTGTGGCCAAGAGGCTCAATGCACTGCTCCTCCCACTGGTATTGTACACCCCTCCTTCCTTACTGGTGATTGACAGCATGGCAATGTGCAAAAATGGGTGGAGCAGGGATCTGAGCATTGAACACCGGTATCCTGATTATAATATTTGATTAAACATCAGTTTCTGCAGAATAGAGGCAGCGATTATAGCACTAAAAGTGCGATTATTATAGGAGAGAGAGCACACAGCCTTGTAGGGGCTCAGTTTATAATGTCAGTTTGGCCTCAGACTCCCTTTAAAAAGAGAAAATGCAATTATAACTAGGTTACATAATTAGGTCCAAATCCCTTTATATAGACAATGGGTAATATGATGAAATTCTGCCAGGCAGCAGCCACCACTAGAGGGAGCTCACTACATACAGATATATAGGATAAGAGTGTGCTCCCTCTAGTGGTGGCTGCAGTGGGGGACACATTACAAATTATGTAATTTCCCATCATCACCTTTCTAAATCAAAGTAAACGCGTAACTGCACAGCCACTTTTATGTCCCCCATTATGGGCCCTCCTGACAAATTCACCTACCCCTTGAAAATTAATAAAGGTAGGGTTGTTCTGGGCAGAGGACTCTGTGTGCTGGGGTAAGTGACCCAACGATTTTCCTCTTAAAATATGGCAATCTAACCTCTGTGTCCTATTTATTACTAACTCCCCCCGCCCCTCACAAATAAAGGTGAACGAAATAACAAGAAAAGCAGCTGCCATCTGTATCTGACACTGCTGATCTCCTGACATTGGGAAGGCCTCAATCACCGTCATCATCCTCCACACTGTAAACACCGCACATGCACCTGACGCCAGCAGTGTTATGAATACAGCTCTGGGTGTGACTAAAGTATGTGAGTCACAATACGCAGAAGATAAGAAGCCAGCTCATCCTAAGTGAAAAGTCTGTAAATATATAAGCCATTAATGACCATCCAACCACCCCTGTATCTCCAGGCACATGTAGAGGACACACGTCCACACCAGGACGACGGACACCGCCTCTTACCATTTGTCAATGCATTTCTGGCAGAAGCTGTGAGCGCAGGGCAGGATCAGATCCGCTCGCTCATCCATACAGATACAGCACTCCTCCTCATCCGTCAGCTGCTTCACCCTGGAAGGAAAAGTCACTTTATTTTCTGTATCCAAAATATTGTATATGTTTTTTTCTGTCTATAATAATGAACGACTGCCCATATATACAAGAATATAACTACTACTAGCTGGGTGCCCGATGCACATGCATCGGGATTCTAGAAGAGCGAGTCTCTGACTCGCAATGGCCGCTTCGCGGCCAATGCTTCGCGCTGCTAAGGCGACTCGCCATGCCCGCTGCGCGGGCATAGCGAGTCGCCTTAGAACTGCTCGCAATGGCCGCTGCGCAGCCAATGCTTCGGGCGTATCCACATGACCACGCTGACTCGCAGCGCGAGTGGACTCAGAAGGGGCAAAAAACCCATTCGCAATTATATAATAGATAATACTGCCCCCTATGTACAGGAATATAACTACTATAACACTGCTCCTATATACAAGAATATAATTACTATAATACTGCTCCCTATGTACAAGAATATAATTACTATAATACTGCTCCCTATGTACAAGAATATAACTACTATAATACTGCTCCTATGTACAAGAATATAACTACTATAATACTGCCCGTTTGTACAGGAATAGAACTACTATAATACTGCCCCTATATACAAGAATATAACTACTATAATACTGCCCCTATATACAAGAATATAACTACTATAATACTGCCCCTATATACAAGAATATAACTACTATAATACTGCTCCCTATGTACAGGAATATAACTACTATAATACTGCTCCTATATACAAGAATATAACTACTATAATACTGCTCCTATATACAAGAATATAACTACTATAATACTGCCCCTATATACAAGAATATAACTACTATAATACTGCCCCCTATGTACAGGAATATAACTACTATAATACTGCTCCTATGTACAAGAATATAACTACTATAATACTGCCCCTATACACAAGAATATAACTACTATAATACTGCCCCTATATACAAGAATATAACTACTATAATACTGCCCCTATATACAAGAATATAACTACTATAATACTGCTCCCTATGTACAGGAATATAACTACTATAATACTGCTCCTATATACAAGAATATAACTACTATAATACTGCTCCTATATACAAGAATATAACTACTATAATACTGCCCCTATATACAAGAATATAACTACTATAATACTGCCCCCTATGTACAGGAATATAACTACTATAATACTGCTCCTATGTACAAGAATATAACTACTATAATACTGCTCCTATGTACAGGAATATAACTACTATAATACTGCTCCTATGTACAAGTATATAACTACTATAATACTGCCCCTATATACAAGAATATAACTACTATAATACTGCTCCCTATATACAAGAATATAACTACTATAATACTGCTCCTATATACAAGAATATAACTACTATAATACTGCTCCCTATGTACAAGAATATAACTACTATAATACTGCCCCTATGTACAAGAATATAACTACTATAATACTGCTCCTATGTACAAGAATATAACTACTATAATACTGCCCCTATGTACAAGAATATAACTACTATAATACTGCCCCTATGTACAAGAATATAACTACTATAATACTGCCCCTATGTACAAGAATATAACTACTATAATACTGCTCCTATGTACAAGAATATAACTACTATATTACTGCCCCCTATGTACAAGAATATAATTACTACAATACTGCCCCCTATATACAAGAATATAACTACTATAATACCGCTCCTATGTACAAGAATATAACTACTATAATACCGCTCCTATGTACAAGAATATAACCACTATAATACTGCTCCTATGTACAAGAATATAACTACTATAATACTGCTACTATGTACGAGAATATAACTACTATAATACTGCTCCTATGTACAAGAATATAACTACTATAATACTGCTCCTATGTACAAGAATATATCTACTATAATACCGCTCCTATGTACAAGAATATATCTACTATAATACCGCTACTATGTACGAGAATATAACTACTATAATACTGCTCCTATGTACAAGAATATAACTACTATAATACTGCTACTATGTACGAGAATATAACTACTATAATACTGCTCCTATGTACAAGAATATAACTACTATAATACTGCTACTATGTACGAGAATATAACTACTATAATACTGCTCCTATATACAAGAATATAACTACTAGAATACTGCCCCTATATACAAGAATATAACTACTATAATATAATACTGCTCCTATGTACAAGAATATAACTACTAGAATACTGCCCCTATATACAAGAATATAAACTACTATAATACTGCTCCTATGTACAAGAATATAACTACTATAATACTGCTCCTATGTACAAGAATATAACTACTATAATACTGCTCCTGTATACAAGAATATAACTACTATAATACTGCTCCTATGTACAAGAATATAACTACTATAATACTGCCCCTATGTACAAGAATATAACTACTATAATACTGCTCCTATGTACAAGAATATAACTACTATAATACTGCCTCTATATACCAGGCCAGGTGTCACAGACCTACGCATCACTAAAATTTGCCTCAGTCACCATCATCACCATCACACAGGCCAGAGATCACACCATGCCAAACTTACAGGACCCCTGTCCAGTCAGCAGAATACAGGGAAGGAGGGGGACTAGATGATGAAGATCAGAGATGGAGCAGGACAGTACACCAGGGCTCTAGTGAAACACTCTCCCCCTCTCCCCAGGGACATGATGTTACCAGTCCTGAAGCTCCTGTCCTTAGCAGACAGCGTTAGTGTAGAGCTCTGGTACTCTGCAGGTGCAGGACGATGTGATGGGGGAGGCAGAGGAGGACACAGCCTCCGGCCCTGATATCAGCCATATTCCTTTCGCGGTACCGGAGCGCTCAGTGGAATGTTCCTGTGTGATTCCAATAGAGGGCGCTGTAACCAGCATTAAAGAGAAGGTGCCACAATTGTACATTTTGTATCAATAACACAACCCTGCAAAATTAAATTTTTTGAAAAATACAAGAGAAGTTTTCACTGATTTTTATGTAATTTGGTGTGCTGATTACGAAAATTACCTCCATTTTTTTCCATCATGTAAGGATTTTTTGTAAAACCAAGATCGATATTTTTGCTTTAGCATCTTATTTAAAAAGGAATTCTGTCGAACAATTGTACATGCAATATCTGGCAACAGTGGTTTTCATCCATTTAAATTTATGTATAAACTAGCTGGGTGCCCGATGCAGATGCATCGGGATTCTAGCAGAGAGAGTCTCTGACTCGCAATGGCCGCTTCGCGGCCAATGCTTCGCGCTGCTAAGGCGACTCGCCATGCCCGCTGCGCGGGCATAGCGAGTCGCCTTAGAACTGCTCGCAATGGCCGCTGCGCGGCCAATGCTTCGGTCGTATCCACATGACGACACTGACTCGCAGCGCGAGTGGACTCAAAAGGGGCAAAAAACCCATTCGTGATTATATAATAGATATATAGAGGCCCCCTGCTGGCACACGGCCCCCCATCGGTATACAGGGAGGCTGTGTCTACAACAAAATGTCTCCAATTTATGACTTTAAACTGCCTTCTCTCTTATCCATTTGTAAACACCTAGAAGGGGAGGGGGAGACATCACACACGGAGCAGATCCAGGCCACATTTTCAGCACATTGTAATGCATGCGAGCTGTACCTTAGGATTTCAAGCAGCCACTCCCCCGTAGTGTTTAAAAGTGGAATATATCAAACTATTAAAATCATTTTTCAGATTTTACTCCATTAAAGAATAAAACAAATTTTGGAAAAAAAAAAAAAAAAAACATAAGTACTTTACATTTTTGCAGTAGTTGAAAAAAAATTTCTTTTGATGGCACCTTCCCTTTAAATGTATTTTATGTAATACACCAACATTAGGTAGCAAGTGTTTGTGAAGTGTAATGGAAGTGATACATGGTTGTCTAACCATTTTAAAAAATAAATCTGTGCATTTGTATTCAGCCCCTTGCAGTCCGATTCCCCGAAATAAAATCCTGAGTCCGACTGTCTCCGGAAGTCACTTGATTAGTAAATTGAGTCTGTGAGTAATATTCTCAGTATAACTACAGCTGTTCTGTAAAGGCCTCAGAGGGTTGAAAACATTAAGGATCAAACAACATCATGAAAACCAAGGAACACACCAGACAGGTCAAATATAAAGTTGTGTAGAACAGTAAAGCAAAGTTAGGAAAAGTCAGATGGGTGTTAATTTGTGACTTAAAGTAATAGTTAATCATTGTTAGATATTGTTAGTAAAGGATAAGTGTTGTTTATATAGAGAAGGGTCTCCATTAGGGGCAGTAAGAGAATAAGGTAAAACAAGTAGTCTCACGTTATATCTGTTCTAAGTTTTGTTATGTTTAATAAAAATTTATCTGATAAAAAAAACAAGTCAGGGACCAAAGTAGAACTTTTTGAGCTAATGTAAAACCAGATGCATGTTGGAAAACTAACAGCGCACATCACCCTGAAGACACCATCCCCACCATCATACATGGTGGTGGCTGCATCCTCCTGTGGGGAGGCTTTCCTTCAGCAGGGGCAGGGAAGATGGTCGAAGTAGATAGGAATATGGATGGAGCGCAATAAAAGACAATACTGGAGGAAACCCTGTTAGACACAGCAAAAGACTTGAGACTGCAGTGTAGGTTCACCTTCCAGTAGCACAACAACCCTAAACATCCTGCAGATCTACAATGGAAGATTTAGATCAGAGCATATTCATGTGTGTGAGTGGCCCAATCACAGCCCAGACCCAAATTCCATTGAGAATTCGTGTCAAGAAGTGAAAATTCCTGTTCTCCGTCCAATATCACTGAGCGAGAGCTATTTTCCAAAGAAGGGGCAAAAATGTTCAGCTTTTAGATGAGCAAAGCTGGTAAAGAAATCCTTTAAAAGACTTGCAGCAGTATCTGCAGCAAAAGGTGATCCTACAAAGTATCGACTCAGTGGGGCTGGATACAAATGCACCTAACAAATTTCAGATTTAGATTTTTTTAATATTTAGAAACAAGCGCGCCGGCCAGTTGCTTAGTGATATTGTAAACTTCAGCTACGCGAAATACGTAGCAAGATTCACATTGCTAAAAGCGTACGGCTGCAATAAAGCTGAATTACGCTGTTTTACTAACAGTAGCGGCTGCTGCTCAGAGCGGAACAGAGCCGAGCTGTTACAGCCGAGGAGGGCCCAAGGGAACAGGGGAGACACAGCAATGGGGTGAGGGGTATCAGGGCACAGATGGCTGCAGCACCAGATTCCCGCCCTGCTGTAATTATACAGCATAACAAGGAGCAGGGTGGGAATCTGGTGCCGACGTCAGAGCAGGATGCGGGACAGGTAAGGATTGAGCCACACACATGAGGCAGGGGGCGTGAAGTGCCCCACAGGCTACGAGCTGGCTGCAGCACAAGGGACCGCCTCCATGGATTTTTTATAAGCCTATATTTTGGGGTTGCAGCCACACAGACACATGGGGGCCCCTTGCCTGAATGCAGCAGACATGCTGCATTCAGTGCTGCATTTAGGTTGAAATCCTTTGTGACAGGTCCTCTTTAAGATTGTAGGGTGTAACATGAAAAATAATATGGAAAAGTTCATGGGATAGGGATACTTTTTCACGGAACTGTACATGATACACATTGTTCTTTCCAAGAGATCAAATCCTAGTATACAAAACAATAATACCCAATAAAGCAATGGCCACTGCTTTCCCATTGCCCTTCCCCCAATATCTCAGCTGTAAGGGATTAGGTGTCAGAGACACTTCCTCTGTAGAATCCTGCTCAGGACCGATCCAACACAAACATTGTGAGAGAGAGGAGGTGGAGCGGACTGTAGTGCAGCCGACAGGAAGGATTCACTGTACACAGCCGGTGCTGACGTGTGCGGCGGGGGACGATCACTTACCTCCCCATTAGGATGCTGGCCTGGCAGGAGGAGAGCGATGCCAGGCTCTGGGCATTGTCTTCAGAGGCCTCACTGCTCTGGGTGAACACGCCGGTGGCATGACTGGTGATGTCTTTATACAGCTGGATGAACTGGTAGAGGTTCATGATCCTCGATATCTCCACGATGCCGCTCGTCTTATTAATCTGGAGAACAAATAAATAGATGTGACCAGACAAAATCTGTGTAGAGGCAAAGCAAAGTCATAAATGACCATTGCTGGCTGTGGAACTGCAAGTCTCAGTATTTCCACGTGTCATGGAAATCTATAGGTTGCACTCACCTTGGTGCACAAAACACGGACCACAACCTTCCACAGGGCGGTGGTATCCGAGCCGGGCTGCACTTCAAACAGGAGATGCTTGTCCTGCCCCGCGGCCAGCCTTGCTGTGCTGAGATAGGGAGAGAGAGAGACAGAAAAGCAGAAAACGCATCAGCAGAGACGCCACGGTACCTCCCCCACTGAGGGGTGCAACAACGCCACGATGCCTCCCCCACCGAGGGGTGCAACAACGCCACGATGCCTCCCCCACCGAGGGGCGTAACAACGCCACAGTGCCTCCCCACCGAGGGGCGTAACAACGCCACGGTGCCTCCCCACCGAGGGGCGTAACAACGCCACGGCGCCTCCCCCACCGAGGGGCGTAACAACGCCACGGTGCCTCCCCCACCGAGGGGTGCAACAACGCCACGGTGCCTCCCCATCGAGGGGCGTAACAACGCCACAGTGCCTCCCCACCGAGGGGCGTAACAACGCCACGGCGCCTCCCCCACCGAGGGGTGTAACAACGCCACGGCGCCTCCCCCACCGAGGGGTGTAACAACGCCACGGCGCCTCCCCCACCGAGGGGCGCAACAACGCCACAAAGCCCCTCCACTGGCGATGCGGCCACAGAGCCCCTCCACTGGCGGCGCGGCCACAGAGCCCCTCCACTGGCGGTGCAATAATGCCACAGAGCCCCGCCACTGACGGCACAGCTACGCCACAAAGCCGCCATTGAAGGCACTGCTATGCCACAAATCCTCCACAGCGACACACTATGCAAGCAGGTACTTTTCTCGCAGTCATGCACACGGTAATGGTGGTGATTGATACACATCCTTATCTTACACATCATTAAGCTCCGCGACTCGACCCAGGAACTCCTCGTACGTCAGGAAGCCGCTCTCGCGCACTAGCGCTGCGTGTTTGACGACTTTCTCAGGAAGTTTGTTAATCACGGCCTGGCTGCTCAGCTGCTGTCCCATGGCTGGGGGCAGCAGAATTCGTCCTCAAAAGAATTTAGCTCTTGTTCTGAAGCCCTGCAAAGATGAGATACAAAGTAACATGTCTCCATAAAGGGAATCCGTCAGCAGGTTTTCACTATGTAAACTGAGGAGAGTGTGCTGCAGAGGTTAAAAAACAAAAAAGTTAACTGTGTTTCTATTACCAGGCTCTGCTAAAGGTTTTGTCACCTGGAGATTACCATTACATGACTACTTTGTCACCCGCAGGGCAGTCTGACACACCCCCTGCTGTGATTGATACCTGACATTGAGGCTGAAGGCACATTGTGCAAGGGACTCGCATTGCACTCGGACCAGTGTTGCCCTATCAGGCAGGGCAGACTGGTGCGAGTCCCCCCGCTCTGAAGTCGTACTGTGAGACAGAAGTGAGTACAGTCGCAGCATGCTGCGACTGCACGCAATTGTCACGTGCGAGAGGGCAATGCAAGTCCATGGGGTGCAAGAAAATCTCGCCCCCATACAGCACACTATGCAATATTGGCACGAGTGTGCTGTCAAAATACCTTTAAACTCGCCGGCTGTCAAAGCCATGGTACTTTCGCCAATTGTGTATGCAAACAGCGTATTATGACAGCCGCTGTCCCTGGTGCTGAAACTCCAGCGTGATATTGCTGTAATATCACCAGGGACTGTCATGGTACACTGTTTGGTTTGAATGATCAAAAAAGGGTGACGTTTCAACGATATCGTTAACAATATCGTATCGTGTGAAGTGGCCTTAAGACATATTTTCAGTTGTTTCACACTTTTTTGTTAAGTATATAATTCCACATGTGTTAATTCATAGTTTTGATGCCTTCAGTGTGAATCTACAATTTTCATAGTCATGAAAATACAGAAAACTCTTTAGGCTACTTCACACGTTACAATATCGTTAATGATATCGTTGAAACGTCACGGTTTTTTGATTGTTCGAATAATGTCGTTAGTGCGTTGTTGCGTGTAAACACACGATCTTGAAGCGACAAATTGTTGGATTGTTCATCAAAAATGTGAGATTCGGACCTCAAATCTATCGTTCGTCATCCAATTATAACGTCCTGTGAACCAGCAACATCGTTCAGTGTGACACCTTTCTGCACGATGTCGTTCACAATTCTCCCATTCCTGCCGCTTTGTAACATCGTTCACTTGTTCTTCTCAAGGTAGCTGGCGCGATGCCAAATTAAAGATCGTTAACAATATCAATGTGTGTGACAACGCACTAACGATGTCGAAACGATCGCAGTCACGTTACATTGCTAACGATATCGTAGCGTGTGAAGTAGCCTTTTGAATGAGGTGTGTCCAAACTTTTGGTCTGTACTGTACCTGTGTGTCTGTGTATTGTATACATTCCTGAGTGTTGTGTACATACCTGTATGTGTAACTGTGTACATACCTGTGTGTCTGTGTACATTACTTCTGTGTTGTGTACATATTTGTGTCAGTGTGTGTACATTCCTGGGTGCTGTGTGTCTCTGTGTTGTGTACATACCTGTGTGTGTGTGTGTTGCTGTATACATTACTTGTGTGCTGTGTACATATCTGTGTCTGTGCGTGCTGTGTACATACCTGTGTCTGTGTGTGCTGTGTACATACCTGTGTCTGTGTGTGCTGTGTACATACCTCTGTGTGTTGTGTACATACCTCTGTGTGTTGTGTACATACCTCTGTGTGTGTGTGTTGTGTACATACCTGTGTGCTGTGTACATACCTGTGTCTGTGTGTACTGTGTACATACCTGTGTCTGTGTGTGCTGTGTGCATACCTGTGTCTGTGTGTGCTGTGTACATACCTGTGTGTTTTGTGTACATACCTCTGTCTGTGTGTGTTGTGTACATACCTGTGTGTTGTGTACACACCTGTGTGTATGTGTTGTGTACATACCTATGTGTTGTATACACACTTGTGTATGTCTCTGTATTGTATAAACACCTGTCTGTCTCTATGTTGTGTACATTACTTGTGTGCTGTGTACATGTCTGTGTATTGCATATATTACCTGTGTGTTGTATACACACCTGTGTGTCTGTGTTGTGTACACATCTGTCTCTATGTTGTGTACATACCTGTGTGTTGTGTATATGTCTGTGTATTGCATACATTACCTGTGTGTAGTGTACATACCTGTGTCTGTATGTGTTGTGTACATACCTGTGTCTGTTGTGTACATAACCGTATATGTCTCTGTGTTGTATACACACCTGTCTGTCTCTATGTTGTGTACATTACTTGTGTGTTGTGTACATGTCTGTGTATTGCATATATTACCTGTGTGTTGTATACACACCTGTGCCTGTGTTGTGTACACACTTGTCTCTATGTTGTGTACATACCTGTGTGTTGTGTATATGTCTGTGTATTGCATATATGACCTGTTTGTTGTGTAATGTCTGTGTATTGCATACATTACCTGTGTGTTGTGTATATATCTGTGTGTTGTGTACATACATGTGTGTGTTGTGTACATACCTGTGTTGTGTACATACCTGTGTGTGTTGTGTACATACCTGTGTGTTGTGTACATACCTGTGTGTTGTGTACATACCTGTATGTCTCTGTGTTGTGTACATACCTGTGTGTTGTGTACATACCTGTATGTCTCTGTGTTGTGTACATACCTGTGTGTTGTGTACATACCTGTATGTCTCTGTGTTGTGTACATACCTGTGTGTGTTGTGTACATACCTGTATGTCTCTGTGTTGTATACACACCTGTCTGTCTCTATGTTGTGTACATTACTTGTGTGTTGTGTACATGTCTGTGTATTGCATACATTACCTGTGTGTTGTGTACACACTTGTGTGTCTGTGTGTTGTATACATACCTGTGTGTGTAGATGACCCGGGGGCCATGTGTGGCCGGGATGGCGGATGCAGGGTTCAGCCCCTGAACTCTCCGGTTCGCACATTGGATTCTCCCATTCGATGCTCCGTACACAGCTGACACAAGCTCCGCCTACTGTTAGGAGTCCCTCTGACGTCATCACGCTACATCGGCCGAGCTGTGGCGGCCATCTTTAATAAGGGAAAGTCATTCTGTCACGTGACTTCCTTGGCTCTGAATCTCTTTTCCATCGAGACGGGTGTCGTGTCAGTCTGTCTGCCGGAAGAGATTGTCGGTTACACCGAGATGGGTCTGGAGTGATCCTAGCAGTACAACGTTCCCCCGTTCTACACGTGAGAGACCTCCATATTTACGTGGGGAATGTACTGCATGGCAGAGGGGAACATTTAGGGGAGAGCACCCAGTGCTGCAGAGGTGCTTCACTAAATACTTCCGGTAGAAACAAGGTCGTGGAGTCTGGCTTAACTCCTTCATTGCTGGGTGAGCTTTGTGTGTGACACTGGCTATATGTGCAGAACAGGCTCCACTTCTACATTTATCTGTCACCATTACTGCTTTATATCTCCATGTTTATATGTATGTGGGGGGATGGGTTTACAGGAGGGGGGTGCGGGTTTGGGGGCAGGTTTTGGAGGTGAGGGTGCGGGTTTGTGGGGCTTTTCTTTGGCAGGATGCAGGATTTTTTGGCGGGTGGGGGTGTTTTTTTGGGGGTAAGGTTGCAGATTTAGGGGGTGGAGGGTGTTTTTTTTTTTTTTTGGGCGGGTGGTTTTGAGGGATATGGGTTTGGCGGAGGGGGTAGAGGATGGATGGGTTAGCATGTCTGGGGTGAGCGGGTTGGGGAGGGGAGTGAGGGATGTGGGTTTGGCGGAGGGGGGTAGAGGATGGATGGGTTAGCATGTCTGGGGTGAGCGGGTTGGGGAGGGGAGTGAGGGATGTGGGTTTGGCGGAGGGGGGTAGAGGATGGATGGGTTAGCATGTCTGGGGTGAGCGGGTTGGGGAGGGGAGTGAGGGATGTGGGTTTGGGGGAGGCGAAGGGGGTGCAGGCTTGGAGGGGACTTTTTTGGGAAGTGATCGGGGGCATGTTTAGGAAGGTGTTTTTTTTTATTTGGGGGGGGGTAGATTTCAGGGGCAGGTTTTGGGGGTGCAGATTTGAGGGGGTTCCGTTTCAAGGTGGGCATTTTTTGGGGGGTTTGTGGGGGTGCAGGTTGGGCATCTTTTTGAGGTATGAATTTGTAGGGGGGTGCGTATTTGGGGGGATGTCTTTGGAGATACGGATTTGGGAGGGGTTGGCTTTTTTGGGGGCAGGGGCGTAGGTTTTTTTGGGAGGGCAGGGTGATTTTTTTTATTTTTTTTTGGGGGGGGTGGGGCCGGCTTAGGGAGCAGTCTCTTTGTAGGGGGGCAGGGATGTGGGTTGAGTTTATTTATTTTTTTGGTGGGGGTGTTTTTGGAGGGTGCAAAAGTGTGGGTTGGGCTTTTTTGGGGGGGCAAGGTTGCAGGTTTGTGGGGGGTGTGAATTTGGGGGGGCACAGTTTGGGGGATGGGGGAACAGGTTTGGGGTGCGTAAGGTTAGCGGTGTCTGTCAACACAGTGTCCAAAGCATGGAGCAGATACCAAGACACAGACCAGTTCATCAGATGTGAAGGGAGTCATAGGAGAGCAATAGCCCAGCAGCCGGACCGCTACCTCCTCCTTTATGCACGGAGTAACAGGAGGAGCAGTGTCAGAGCCCTGTAAAATGACCTCCAGTAGCCACTAATATCCATGTATCTGCTCAAACTGTTAGAACACTATGTAATATTGCACATTGCTCTTAGGGTGCTTTCACATCAGTGGTTTTCGCCGATCACGGCAGTTGCGGTGAATAAACCGCAACCGCTGCGATTACTGCATAACCGCTGCACTTGCGGCACAGTTGCGGCAAGCCCCATACAATGTCTATGCGGGCGTGCGGCAAGTGCGGTATCGGCACTTGTGGCAGGTGCGGCCGTGAAAAAAAACCGCGGCTGACCGCGTTTTTTTTCGCGGCCGCACCTGCCGCAAGTGCCGAAACCGCACCTGCCGCACACTTACCGCAAGCCCCATAGACATTGTATGGGGCTTGCCGCAACTGTGCCACAAGTGCAGCGGTTATGCGGTAATCGCGGCAGTTGCGTTTTTTCACCGCAACTGCCGCGATCGGCGAAAACCGCTGATGTGAAAGCAGCCTAACTCAGTATAGTACTAATTTTGACATTCATTGATATATATCTCAAAAATATTGTTCCATTCCCTTCCATGACTGAAATTCTGTGGAGCCTCGACTTCAGCAAATTGTAAATGTTTTATTAGTGACCACAATAATTGAGTTACATTCACATGCTGTTTTCCTAGGTATGTATCTGCATGTTACGCATTAATTTGTATCTGTCTTTATGCTGTGAATTACTGCTTTTCTCTGAGTTTGTACCTCACTATATATATCATCACTCTGAATATGTATGCATCAATAAAGAAATTTTGCATTCAACTATTACTTTAAAGTGGGTTCTCCTTACTTTGTAACAGGTGTATGGGGTTTTGTGTACATTATCCCGATACTTATTTTATGTATAAGGTGCAAAATTAATTTGGCGTAACCATGAGAGTGGTATTAGGCCCGATGTCCACAAGTGGGTGTTGTACACAGTGGGTGCACAAGTGGGTGTTGTGTACACAGTGGGTGCACAAGTGGGTGTTCTGCGCAGCCCAACACTGTGCAGGGCGATTAGCATTTGGCAGAGAACACAATGATTGACAGATTGGACATTGGTGCCCCTTGTGCTTGACGGATGAGAGCAGTTTCACATTGAGCAGATGTGACAGTCTGGAGACACAGTGGAGAACGTTCTGCTGACGGAAACATCCTCCACCATGGCCTGTTTGGCAGTGCTTCAGTAATGGTGTGCGGAGGTACCGTATTTCTTTGGAGGGCAGAACAGCCCTCCATATGGTAACCAGAGGTACCCTAACTGCCATTATATACCTGGATGAGATCCTCAGACACATTGTGAGACCATATGCAGGTGCAGTGGGTCTTGGATTCCTTCTGATGCATGATAAGGCTAGGCTTCATGTGGCTGAACTGTGTCAGCAGTCCCTGCATGATGAAGGCATTGATGCTATGGACTTGCCTGCCCGTTCTCCAGACCTGAATCCAATTGAGCACATCTGGGACATCGTGCCTCATTCCATCCACCAACCCTACTTTGCACTACAGACTGTCCAGGAATTGACTGATGCTTTAATCCATGTCTAGGAGGAGATCCCTCAGGAGAACATCCGCTGCCTCATCAGGAGCATGCCCAGGCATTGTAGGGAGGTCATACAGGCACCTGAAGGCCACACACACTACTGAGCCTTCATTTCCTTGTTTTGAGGCATTTCCACTTATTGGATCAGCAAATCCAGACGTCTAGGTAATCTTTTGTGAATAAAAGTAAAACTTCTTTATTGCAAATCCATATTAAAATTGTTAATTCAAAATGTTAATGGACCGTGCAGGGTCCAGCCTGACATGACATTTTTCTGACAAAAGTATAAGCATGTCCTTTCTCATAGGTATTACAGCACAAAAAAAAAATCACACATTTAAAATACACACCTCCCAATTCCACGACAGGTTGCGATATAGGGTTAATTACCTCCCCACACAAGATTAACCCCATATGGTGTAATAATTTCCAATAAATATATATATAGTGTTATAACATATATGCTGGTATATTCGGTGATATTCATAATATCCAAAATGAATGCAAAAAAAGTCAACATATATAGTATCAGTATTTAAACAAGTAAAACATTTTTTAAAAAATTATATGAAAAAAATATATACCACAATATCCAGCAAATTTACTAAAATAAATCTACAAAAAAAATATATACATAGTTTTATTGGTGATGGCATGATTTCTAATAGAAATACATCATCAAGTCACTCTCATAATTTAACCCCTCAGCATACCGGACATTTAGTGCCAGTATCCAGAAGGCTTCACGGTTGCGTTGCAACTGCTTCCTATCACCCCTATGGGGGGTTGCAGACCCTCTCAATAGTACAAACACTACTAGAAAAAAGCAGCATCAGAAAACTCACCATCCATGCCAAAACAGAAACCAAATGCACTTACAGGACGCAGTCAGAGCCCAAATGTGAAGCAAGCCCAGCTGCAGGCTGATAAAATCACTTCTACCAACAAGATGTGGGAGGCGACCTGCCATGCATACACTAGGCCTGCATAGAGCACCATTCACACTGATACATATGATGCAGAGTGTCTGAAAGCTACCCAACCGCTCCGCTGCCTGAGCATTGGGCCGCACAGTACGATGCTACTGCACCACTAGATGAATGGTGCCCCTATGGGCCCAACTGCACCCTGGATGGATAAAAAAGTGCAAAAGTTTTTTATATGATAAATAAAAAACCTTTATAGATGGGATTTTGGTTCATGTGTTGGCCCAAGACATTTAAGCTGGTGACCCACGACAAGGGATCCCATGCTCACCAGTCCTAACAAAATTGTACAAAAACTACTAGAAAAAAGCAGCATCAGAAAACTCACCATCCATGCCAAAAACAGAAACCAAATGCACTTACAGGACGCAGTCGGAGCCCAAATGTGAAGCAAGCCCAGCTGCAGGCTGATAAAATCACTTCTACCAACAAGATGTGGGAGGCGACCTGCCATGCATACACTAGGCCTGCATAGAGCACCATTCACACTGATACATATGATGCAGAGTGTCTGAAAGCTACCCAACCGCTCCGCTGCCTGAGCATTGGGCCGCACAGTACGATGCTACTGCACCACTAGATGAATGGTGCCCCTATGGGCCCAACTGCACCCTGGATGGATAAAAAAGTGCAAAAGTTTTTTATATGATAAATAAAAAACCTTTATAGATGGGATTTTGGTTCATGTGTTGGCCCAAGACATTTAAGCTGGTGACCCACGACAAGGGATCCCATGCTCACCAGTCCTAACAAAATTGTACAAAAACTACTAGAAAAAAGCAGCATCAGAAAACTCACCATCCATGCCAAAAACAGAAACCAAATGCACTTACAGGACGCAGTCGGAGCCCAAATGTGAAGCAAGCCCAGCTGCAGGCTGATAAAATCACTTCTACCAACAAGATGTGGGAGGCGACCTGCCATGCATACACTAGGCCTGCATAGAGCACCATTCACACTGATACATATGATGCAGAGTGTCTGAAAGCTACCCAACCGCTCCGCTGCCTGAGCATTGGGCCGCACAGTACGATGCTACTGCACCACTAGATGAATGGTGCCCCTATGGGCCCAACTGCACCCTGGATGGATAAAAAAGTGCAAAAGTTTTTTATATGATAAATAAAAAACCTTTATAGATGGGATTTTGGTTCATGTGTTGGCCCAAGACATTTAAGCTGGTGACCCACGACAAGGGATCCCATGCTCACCAGTCCTAACAAAATTGTACAAAAACTACTAGAAAAAAGCAGCATCAGAAAACTCACCATCCATGCCAAAAACAGAAACCAAATGCACTTACAGGACGCAGTCAGAGCCCAAATGTGAAGCAAGCCCAGCTGCAGGCTGATAAAATCACTTCTACCAACAAGATGTGGGAGGCGACCTGCCATGCATACACTAGGCCTGCATAGAGCACCATTCACACTGATACATATGATGCAGAGTGTCTGAAAGCTACCCAACCGCTCCGCTGCCTGAGCATTGGGCCGCACAGTACGATGCTACTGCACCACTAGATGAATGGTGCCCCTATGGGCCCAACTGCACCCTGGATGGATAAAAAAGTGCAAAAGTTTTTTATATGATAAATAAAAAACCTTTATAGATGGGATTTTGGTTCATGTGTTGGCCCAAGACATTTAAGCTGGTGACCCACGACAAGGGATCCCATGCTCACCAGTCCTAACAAAATTGTACAAAAACTACTAGAAAAAAGCAGCATCAGAAAACTCACCATCCATGCCAAAAACAGAAACCAAATGCACTTACAGGACGCAGTCAGAGCCCAAATGTGAAGCAAGCCCAGCTGCAGGCTGATAAAATCACTTCTACCAACAAGATGTGGGAGGCGACCTGCCATGCATATACTAGGCCTGCATAGTTAAGTGCATTTGGTTTCTGTTTTTGGCATGGATGGTTAGACCCTCTCAATACCCACCACAGATAATTCTCTGTACTCCCCATATAACATTCCCTCTGATGTCTTGTTAAATCAAATACTGAGGTTCCAAATGCTGTTGAGGACGGATCCGCCGCAGATAGATGTTTGGTAATCTTCCTTTTCAATGGGTGCGTTGTACAGCCAATATAATACTTGCAGCATAAAGTACAGGTAACCATGTACACAACATGAAATGCATTACAATTGATGTACGTTTTAATCTTAAATTGCCTGTGAGTGACATTATCATAAATTTGCAAAAAATTGCACCGTTTGCCCCCACATTTTAATATTACCATTGTACCTCAGCCAAACTGTCTGCTACTGCTTATTGAGTAAGCTAGGGGATAGCACACTCCCAAAGTCGCTAGCTTTCCGTGCTACCGATCTATGCCCCCTACCAAGGATTTTTCGAAGGGTTTCATCCTGATACAATTTTGGCAGGTTGCAGTTTAGAATTGACACAATTTTTTTGTAGTCAACACTAGGGTAGAGAATGTAGGGATAGAATCTCTTGCTTATCCATTCTCATTGATTTATTCAGCAGATCATCCCGTTCCTTCTTTTTAACTGTTTTTGGCCCTATCCACCATCCAAGTCTTGTACCCTCTTCTCTTTAATCTCTCAGAAATAACTGTACTCTCCCTCTGATAGTCACTAATCCTACAGCACTTTCTTTTAGCCTTATGTAGTTCTCCATCCCCTTGCTGAATTGCTGAACCTGGCCTCTCCTACGATGGGCGGTATTCCCGGTATGACGAAAATCTCGTCCTATCCAGGTTTACTACGTCAGTACACCCATTTGGGTGTACTGCCGACTTTGTGCTGCGAATGCGCATGCTCGAAGTCTGTTCTAGCCAGTTATGGGTGGACTGACAAAGTAAACCCGGATATGACGAGATTTTCGTCATACCGGGAATACCGCCCATCGTAGGAGAGGACGCGGCTCCACTCTCTGCAGCACGCGCGGTGGGGCGTTAATAATCATGAAGGGGGCGGCAGGGAGCGGCAAGCAGGCACGCCTTTTGCGGCTTCTCAAATTCTATAATTCTCAAATTTTATAAACTTTGTCAAATCGATATTCAGAGAGAAAGAGATGTCTAGGAAGCACTTAAGGTGCTGCAGGGACAGGTTTAAGCAGCATGGGGACGCAATTTGTGAGGTCAGGATCCCGTTCAATTCATTTCAGTAATTCAATACGAAAAGGAAAAAAAAATATGTTCTATAGAGTCATTATAGAGTGCTCAATGTTCTTGCCATCTACAAATAACCCATATTCAGTGTCAGTCACTCTGGCCCTATATACTGCCAGACACAGATCCCGCGAAAGCAGTGCCAACGACTATGGTCTAACATAGCAGAAATCACATAAACATCCGAGCCTGACGGTCATGATGCCCATGAATCACTGCCAGCCAAAATGCCAAATCCAGTGTGGGTGGGCTCCAAGTGATGAGCTACGAGGAGTCCCAGAGGCCCCTGGTAGACTGGCTGTTTGGGACTGATAGATGGGATGTTAGGATAAATTGGAGCAACTGTAAAACCAAAGCAGCAGATGGGAATAAAGTTGGTCCATGGGGGCGATGAAAAACTGGCCTTACAGCCAATTGGGCAGGGCTTATGCAATTGCACCTACAAGTGTATGTTTGTGGTGTCCCAGACAAGCTGAAATGTCCTGATTTGGGGCAATAAAATGTTGGTAAGTAATGGATGGGTGTGGAAAGGAAGCATCGGGGAAAGGGAGGTGGCATATGTACGGTTTGTGTTTTTGGTTATGGTTCTTGCGCTTGTGTAAAACTCTTTGAGGTGGAAACGTCCTGGGTCAACTCGCCTACCTTATCCTCACCCATCCCTTGTAGACTGTGATTTCTTGCGGGAGGGTCCTTTCTCTTCACCTACTGTATCCTCACCCATCCCTTCTAGACTGTGAGCCCTTGCGGGCAGGGTCCTCTCTCCTCACCTACTGCACCTTCATCCATCCCTTGTAGACTGTGAGCCCTCATGTGCAGGGTCCTCTCCCCTTCCCCCATCCCTTGTAGATAGTGAGCCCTTGTGGGCAGGGTCCTCTCTCCTAACCTACTGTATCCTCACCCATCCCTTGTAGACTGTGAAGCCTCGTGGGTAGGGTCCTCTCTCCTCACCTACTGTATCCTCACCCATCCCTTGTAGATAGTGAGCCTTCGCAGGTAGGGTCCTCTCCTCACCTACTGTATCCTCACCCACCATTGTAGACCGTAAGCCCTTGTGGGCAGTGTCCTCTCCTCACCTACTGTATCCTCACCCATCGGTTGTAGAATGTGAGCCCTCGCGGGCAGAGTCCTCTCCTAATGTATCCTCACCCACCATTGTAGACCGTAAGCCCTTGTGGGCAGTGTCCTCTCCTCACCTACTGTATCCTCACCCATCCCTTGTAGACTGTGAGCCCTCATGGGCAAGGTCCTCACTCCTTACCCACTGTATCCTCACCCATCCTTTGTAGACTGTGAGCCCTCATGGGCAGGGTCCTCTCTCCTCCTGTACTTATGCATGCCGTATATTGTTGATAATTATTGTACTTGTCCATGTATGCCCCTTTTCACATGTAAAGCGCCATGGAATAAATGGTGCTATAATAATAATAAATAATAATGTAGGGGTGAGATCACGGCGATGTTGTAGGGCCAGCGATAGTTATCAGCAGCGGCTCCAGGGTCTGTGGGTCCTCGGGGTGACAGAGTCCGGGTGGGCCTCTCTTCACTCTCAATTTTTTTTTTCTGTAAATATATTTATTAAAGTTTCAAACAAGCATAACAATAGAAATAACCAATACAGAATCCAGATCCTAGTACAGTGGCATATTACAGCTGTAAGAAATCAGGTACAAAGGGACACCAGTAAAACCTCCAACAAGAGAATGCATGTTTCATTACCTGAAAATCACGTCTGGATCAAAACTTAGAAAACACACACAGCCAATGAGAAATGTATACACTGAGACATAAGAAGGGAGAAGAAAAAAAGAGAAAAATTAGAAAGGGTAGGAGGGGTAAGAGGGGGGGGGGAATGGGAAAGACCCAGCAGTCTAGACGCCCAGGTGTTGGAAATTACGAGTAGGTGCGCAACCAAGTCAAGAACCCCTGGCCCTCCTTAAAGGATTGCCAGAGGAACCAAGTGCGCCCCTGTTCATACCCGGCGTCACTATCTCCCGTTGCAAGCGATTCCATACGGTGCAACCTATCCATTTCAGATATCCATTCCACTGTAGAGGGGACCTCAGTGGACCTCCAGTGTCGGGGAATAACTGCCCTGGCAGCTATTAGGCAGAACCTCAGGATCCCCTTTTTGATGGAGGTTATCGAGCCGGGTATCAGAGATAACAGAGCTAATTGTGGAGAGGGTTCATGGCGGACCCCAGTCATTAGATGGAAGGCATCGAAAACCGAGGCCCAGAAGGGTTGCAGGAGATCGCAGGACCACCAGACATGAAGCATAGAGCCCACAGCAGAACCGCATCTCCAGCAAGTGTCTGAGACTTCCGGATTAATCCTGTGGAGCAGGGTAGGGCATCTGTACCAACGCGTCAGCAATTTATAATTTCTCTCTTGCGCTTGACTAGACATTGTCATCTTGTGCACAAGAGTAAAAATTTTTAAGCTGTCTGCCTCAGAAAAGGTGATCCCCAGATCTCTCTCCCAAGCCTCCATAAATCCAAGCGTGCCAGTGTGGAGCGAGTTCAGGATCAGGCTATAGAGCACCGAAACCACATGGGAGGGACCCTCGGTGGGGAGCATCAGGGATTCAAACGGAGTTAGCGCCCCTATTGAAATATTGGAGAGAAAACTTCGCAACTGCATAAACTCCAACCAGGACAAAGGAGCCGCATCGTCAGGACCTCGCAACCCCCCCACGCCGGATAGCCCCGCAAGCCTATCCCTCACTTGTCCCAGCCCCACTCCATCTAGTTGTGACCAGCACAGATACCTAGATCTATTCATTGCAGGGGGGAAGGCTGGATTGTCAAAAAGGGGACTCAGTCTGCTCAATCGGGAAGTCAAACGTAATTTCGTGTATGATCTATCCCAGAACCTCAAAACAGTTTGTGTGAGGGGAGGGAAGCCCGTCACAGGTGGGCGTCCAGTCCCCCCCAGCCAAGGCAGCCAGTACAAGGAGGAGGGTGATAGAAGTTTCTCCAGGAGCACCCACTGTTTATGGGCATCTTCACTCTCAATTTTTCTCCCAGCCTTCCAAGATTCATAACATTTCTTATTTCTCAGTCCATAGAGTTGTATCAGGGCTTGTTTTGTTTTCTTGCTTTTTTCTGTATGATCTGTATTGTTTATCATAACCATTTTGGGATCTAGACAGCGTTCACATCTTTTTATCTTATTTTGTTGGAGGGGAAGGTGATTATAAAACAACAATTCTGCTACTTTTTTTTTTGTCCACCACATGGGATATTCTGATAGTTTACGGTTACTCACATGAAAATGACAAATGTTATTTTTTTTTATATTTTGTGTTGTGGGAAAACAGGCAGTGAGACACATTTTTTTGCTTTGCTATTTATTTTTATTATCTATCCTTGGGGACTGGAATCTGCGATCACTTGTACTGGAGTTATGATTAAAGGGAACCAACCACCCCAAATGACCACCCCCCCCCCCCCCGGACTGTTAATATGTGTCCATACACCCAGCAGACACATTTGGGGCAATCGTTTTTGCTAAAAAAACTGATTTGTAGAACCTAAGATATAGCTTTATACACTTTTAAAAATCTTGGCGACTGGGCGTTACATAACGGCCGGGGGGGGTGGAGCGCTTCGCAATATGTACTACCTGGTCCTGTGCCGTCCCTGCAGTCCTGTCCGGTGCTGTGCCCGCTGCTCTGTCCGGTGCTGTGCCCGCTGCTCTGTCCGGTGCTGTGTCAGTGTACATGCTGTGCCCCAGGCCGGTAACATGATTATCGGTGCGGGCTCCGGGCTATGGGGACGCTTCCTGCTTCCTCCTGTCAATCCCCGCCCAGGGCAGCCCTGCACCAATGAGAACGCAGGGCCATTGTGTCATGTGGTCGCCGCTGTGAGCCAATCACAGCGCAGGGGCGGTTACATGACATCACTGGCCCTGCGTTCTCATTGGTGCAGGGCTACCCTGGGCGGGGATTGACAGGAGGAAGCAGGAAGCGTCCCCATAGCCCGGAGCCCGCACCGATAATCATGTTACCGGCCTGGGGCACAGCATGTACACTGGCACAGCACCGGACAGAGCAGC
The DNA here is from genome assembly GCA_033576535.1 of Allobates femoralis. NCBI lineage: Eukaryota > Metazoa > Chordata > Amphibia > Anura > Aromobatidae > Allobates > Allobates femoralis. The sequence continues at coordinate 59,951,377 of JARQOC010000010.1, read as the reverse complement.
GGGCACAGCACCGGACAGAGCAGCGGGCACAGCACCGGACAGAGCAGCTGGGACAGCACCGGACCAGGTAGTACATATTGCGCAGTGCTCCACCCCCCTCCCCCCCGGCTGTTGGGTAACGCCCAGTCGGCAATATTTTTTAAAGTTTATAAAGCTATATCTTAGATTCTACTAATCAGTTTTTTTAGCAAAAACGCTTGCCCCTAATGTGTCTGCTGGGTGTATGGACACATATTAACAGTCCGGGGGGGTCATTTGGGGTGGTTGGTTCCCTTTAAGATACTGGTTATGATTGGAAATGCATAAACTTGTACTGTTCCTGTATCTCACAATTTCTGGCATTTTTTTTTTCAGCTTTTTCAAAATAAAAAAGACTTCACTTTCATCGATTCTGTATAATAGAGCATCTCAATGAATTAGAATATCATCAAAGATCAATATCATATTGCCATGTTTCAGGGTGTTTCTGGGAGCCCTGAAATGTGTTCCAGCAGTCTTGGAGAGATCTCTCCACTGTGGGTTAGTGTCAGACCAATAGCGCTGGTTTTGTTTGTTAACTTCACCATTCACAAAAATGTTTCCCTCATCTGAAGGCAATTGTCTATGCTGTGAAGATATGAGATGTGCAGCATCTGACACAACGGATCCTGGAAGCCTGTGCTAGCATTTCTTCTGCCGTGTTGCTATCAGTGTGTGAAGACTGGGAGAAGAGGGTTGCATTGACAATACAACACAATGGGCAGCACTTTGAACACATTTTATTTTCACTTGGGCTCGTTTTCTCTATAGTGACAGCGTTTAACTTCATGGTATGAAGTGGATTTGGATGTGCAAAAAAGAAAACAATATCATGGAAAGGATTGCAAGAAAACTCTATTCCAATTATGATGTTATGGTGAACATGGTATTGTTAATAAGCACAGTCTCTGTATATCGTGCCCCCGGTCTCTGTATATCGTGCCCCCGTCCGCCGCGTCTTGGTCGTCATGACGACGCTCCTATGCCTGACCGTCACCTCCCCGCTGCGTGGATGTAATATCCGGCGGCGGTGATGACGCGGCGGGCGGAGCGCCGGAAGTAACGTATCGGGACTGGCCGCGTGTGCGCATGCGCCGCAATCGGCGGCATGATTAGTTTGCACCGTGACAGGTGCATAGCTGGCTATATATACGCGTCACTAAGAGGGTCCCGGTACTCCTATTGAAGAAGCACAAAAGATCACAATACGCGAAACGCGCGTTGGAGTCCGGCACGTGTGGGGGGGTCCCCTATTCTCTGCACTAAGCACTTTAAATTGGTATGATGTTTACCTCTATGCTCTGAGTCTGCGCCTTACGTGATGGCAATGTAGATTTGATATATTGGGTTACTGCACTATGGGCAGTTTTGAGTACCTGTTTAATACTTTAATTATTTAAATATATCTGTTAAACCAATCTGTATGTGACCCTTCTGTGATACATACTGCCTCAATTGATTAATGCAATAGCTCTGTGAGCGTACTAATGGATTGATGTACCAATGAATTTGCTGTGCAATTTTTAATATCACCTACCCTATGTATGTATGTTTCCTGGCAATAAATATATACTTTTGTAAGCATAAAAGCTCATATGTCTCTCCTGTTTAAAATTTTATAATTGGTCATAAACTTGTAAATAACTCATGAAAGAATAAAGTTACGTTATTGAAATTCTCAATACGTTTGATGTCACATGACCCTCTTCTCATTGAAAAACAATAAAGGTGGATCCAAAATCTCCGACTTCAAAATGGCCGCCATGGTCACCACCCATCTGGAAAAATTTTCCCCCTCCCAAATACTAATGTGCCACAAACAGGGAGTTGATATCACCAACCATTCCCATTTTATTTAGATGCATCCATATAAATGGCCCACCCTGTAAATCATTATAGTTGGCACTGTTATGGGGGTATTTGTGATTGGTAGAGTAGTAGAACATGGTGACTGGCAGTATATAGTGACTGATGTATATCAGGTACTAGTAGTGGGTTGGAAATGTTATGGGACCAGACACTATGGGGGTATCATCATTGTCATTGGCAATGTACTTGTGGTTGGCAGCATTATGGAGGTATAGTACTCGGCACTGTTGTGGTATTTGTGACTGGCTGTATAGTGGACCACGGTGATGGCGCAGTATGGCAGGTATTTGTATTGGGCAAAATTATAGAGGTGGAACAGTAGGCACCATTATGTAGGTTAATTGTGACTTGCACTATATGGGACAATGGGAGCTAGCACCGTTATGGGGATATTTATGGTTCACAGTATAATGGACCATGGTCACTGGCACTATAGTTGTGATTGGCAATATTATGGGTTTAGAATAGCTGGCACTGTTATTGGAGTATTCACTATATTTGTAGTTGGCATTTTGGTATTATTATGGGGTTATGATATCTGGCACTGTTATAAAGGTGTTCACTATACTTGTGGTTGCCATTATTATGGGATATAATATCTAGCACGGTTATTGGGGTATTCACTATATTTGTGGCTGGAATTATGTAGCTATTATAGCTGGCACTGTTATGGGGTGTTCACTATATTTGTGTTTGGAATTATTATGGTGGTATAATATCTGGCACTGTTATGCGAATATGTGTATTTCATATTCCAAAGTTTTGCATCATAATCCATGTGACAAATCCAAAAACTATTTGCTCTTTCTCTTTTTACTGCTGCTCCTGTCAGGTGATATATCTCTAAATCCTAGTCCTCACTCTGCCAACTTCAACCCCTCCCCCACCTCACATAGAAACCCTGCTAACCTCATTAACATTACCTACTCACCTTCATCTCCCTCTTTTAACTCTGCACTCTGAAATCCATGGTCTGTATGCAATAAGCTTCCCTTTGTTCACAATTATTTTCTACCTGGATCCAGGACTCAGATACAGCCTCCCTTGCTGCTATTTCTCATGGTGATTTACATTTCTCCCATTCCCCGAGACATGGGAACAGACATGGTGGTGGAGTTGGCCTCTTCCTGTCCCCACAATGTACTTTTCAGATCATCCCTCCAGCCCCTTCACTCTCATTCCCCTCTTTAAGGTCCATACTATTAGAATCTTCCATCCCCTCCCCCTCAGAGTAGCAGTTGTATACTGCCCCCTGGGTCACCCACCCAGTTCCTCGATCATTTCTCTGCGTGGCTGCCGCACTTCATGTCCTCATAATTACCAACCCTTATTCTTGGAGACCTTAACATTCCCATAAACAGCCCCATCTCCCCATCTGCATCCCAGCTGCTATCTCTAACCACATCTCTTGGCTTCTCATAGTTCTCAACCTCTGAGACACACAAAGACGGTAACACCCTTGATCTGGTCTTTACCCGGCTCTGCTCAACCACCTCCTAGTTAGGTAACTCGCCTCTTCCTTTCTCTGACCACAACATTCTCTCCCTCACACCGACAAACCCTTGCCCACCACAGCACACTCCTACCTATCATACATTCAGAAATCTACAAGCCATTAACCCTCATACACTCACAGACTCTCTACACTCATCACTGTCACCAATCTCCTCATTCTCCTGTCCCAATCTGGCAGTAAATCATGACAATGACACTCTCAGAAGCACCCTGAACCAAGTAGCGCCCTTCACTCTCAGAACTTCCAAACATAGAATAAGGCTAGGGTCACGCTGAGCACTGCACCTGCGGCAGCCGGATCCCGTTACAGCAGAGCTCAGTATGCTGTAACCGCCAGCGGTAACGTCAGGAACTTCGGGCGAACGCTGCCCTTAGTTACCCGATGTGTACCATAGTTACTGGCCACACACAAAGCTGCCCAGACTGCGGTAATCTTGAGCGCAGAAAAAAACCATGCAGGCAATGTTTTTCTCTGCGTTCAGGATTACCGTAGTCCAGGCAGCGTTACCGCTGGCAGTTACAGCATGCTGAGCTCTGCTGTAACAGAATCCGGCTGCCGCAGGTGCAGTGCTCAGTGTGACCCTAGTCTAAAACAGCCTTGGCTCACATCGCAAACTCGATTCCTCCAGCGATGCTCTAGGAGCGCTGAACGCCTATGGAGGAAAACTCGCTCGCCAGAAAACTTTATCCATTATAAATTCATTTTAAAAGCCTACAACTCTGCTTTTCACCTTGACAAACAGACCTACTTCACCACCCTGATCTCCTCACTATCCAACAATCCAAAAAAACTCTTCGACACCTTTCACTCTCTCCTCAGTCCTAAAGTGCAGGCCCCCATGACTGACCTCTGTGCTGATGATTTGGCTTCTTACTTTATGTAGAAAATAGAAAACATCCGTCAGGAAATCAACTCTCGGCCTCCAAGCGCTGTTACTCCCATTCTTCCCCACATTTCCTCTGCCTCACCTTCCATATTTGACCCAGTCACAGAAGGAGAAGTCTCCAGGCTCCTCTTGTCCCACTACATGCACCACTGACCCCATTCTCTCACAACTACCCCAGTCTCTCTCTCTGGTCGTCACTACTCACCTAGCCAAAATCTTCAATCTCTCCCTCTCTTCTGGCATTTTCCCCTCCTCCTTCAAACACTCTATCATTGCTTCATTACTAAAGAAATCTTCTTTTGACCCATCCAGCACAAATAACTACAGGCTAGTCTCCAATCTCCCCTTCATTTCTAAACTCTTGGAGCACCTGGTCTACACCCGCCTTACCCGTTACCTCTCCACTCACTCTCTTCTAGACCCATTACAGTCTGGTTTCCACCCCCTACATTCTACAGAAACTGCCCTCATCAAAGTGACCAATGACCTGATGTAATGGCAAAACGTAATGGGACTATTCTCTGCTTATTCTTCATGACCTCTCTGCAGCTTTTGACACAGTTGACCACCATCTTCTACTCTCTATGTTGCACTCCATCTGCATAAATTACACATTTCTCTCCTTGTTCTCTTCCTAGCTTTCTGAACGCTCTTTCAGTGTATCATTCTCTGGCTCCACTTCCTCTCCTCTTCCTCTCACTAATGGTGTCCCTAAGGGTGTAGTCCTTGGCCCTCCTCTCTTCTGCAGATTTGTTTTCCAGTACCATCTCTATGCTGATGACACACAATTATACACTTCAGCCCCTGACGTTACCCCTGCGGTATTAAAGAACACCAATGACTATCTAGCTGTAGTTTCCAACATCATGCTCTCTATTTGAAACTCAATCTTTCCAAAACTGAATTTCTTTTGCTCCCGTCCTCCAGTAACCTCCCTAAATATGACATCACCCTCTCGGTGTGCGGCACCACAATAACGCCTAGGCAGCAGGCTCACTGTCTGGGTGTTTGACACGGATCTCTCCTTCACCTTCTATATACAATCTCTCGTCCCCTCTTGTCTCTTGCACCTGAAGAACATCTCTAGAGTCCGCCCCTTTCTCACCATAGAAACAACAAAAAAAAACCACTCTGACCCTAATCCATTCCTGCCTTGACTACTGCAATTCTCTATCAATCGGCCTCCCCCTCACTAGATTTTCACCTCTCCAGTTCATCCTTAATGCATCAGCCAGGATCACCCATCTGGCCAATAGTTACTCAGATGTCTCCGCTCTGTGCCAGTCACTTGAACTGGCTGCCTATACACTACAGGATCCAATTCAAATTGCTTGTTCTCACCCACAAAGCTCTTCACAGTGCAGTGCCTCCATACATCTCCTCCCTCAAATCTCTGTCTATCACCCCACCTGTTCTCTACGTTCTACAAATAACCTTCGACTAACATCTGCAATAATCCGATCCTCCCACTCCCGGCTCCAAGACTTCTCCCGAGCTGCACCAATTCTCTGGAATGCTCTACCCCAAGAAATTAGAACTATCCACAACTTGTATAGCTTCAGACGCTCCGTAAAAAAAAATATTTTTAAGGCAGCCTATCATGATCCCAAATAGAAGTCCTTTGTATAGCCCATTCACTGTCTCTCTAGACATAACTCTTCTTCAAACTCCACCAAACCCAAAAGCTCTACACAGATTGTCTGATGACTATTCATGTAACTTTATTTCTATCCCCCATTTCCTCAAGATGTGTGGACCATCAGTGTAATAAGCACCTGTAGTTTATGTAACCCCCTATCTTGTTGTAGATTGTAATTTCTTTTGAGCAGGGTCACCTTTATTTTTGCTTTAAGTATTATATTGTACTTTTTACATTGATTCTATGCTTATTGTATTGTATTAAATTACTGTACCATATTTTTTACATTGTTTCTCTGCTTCAATTATTGTACTTTTTGCATTGATTCTCTACATTAATTACTTACTGTATTGTATTTTTTTTATTGTTACCTACTGTATGACCATTTGTATATAAACCACTGTATTGTAAAGCACTGCGGAATATGTTGGCGCTATATAAATAAAGATTATGATTATTATTATTATTTATGGGTAGTTGTATAGAAAAACGCGGTGACTGACATGAAATCTGTGGTTGGCATTATTATGGTGTATAATAGCTGGCACTGTTATGGGGGTATTTGTGTGTATTTGTATAGAAGAACGCAGTAATTGACACTGTATGTGTGATGGGCACTATTATAGGGGTCTAATAACTCGCACGGTTATAGAGGGCATTTGGCTGGCACTGCAGCACCCACCCAACACCCGTCTGTCTGCAGTAAATCACTTCTTACAAACTAGGCTTTTCAGCAGCTATGGTGTGTATTATATATAAGGCGACATGATCCCCTCCCCCATTGTACATTATAAGATTTTTTGCTACCCTGGTGGTCTGTGATCTGTATACAGCACTCCTCCTGCTTTCTGTGGTCCCCCATACTCTTATACTAAGGAGGGGGGACAATATCCGTATACAATGTTATGGGGAATCTGTTTACCCCTCTGTCGTTGCTATTGGCGTAATTTGCTTTTCCTTTTCTGTAAACTGCAGATTTCCTGTGGACGTTGTGGACATTCACCAAAGGTCGACAGACATCTGTTGCCCTGTACAGTGCGCAATGCACGAGCCGATGACCTGCCAGCGTCACACATCATGAATGGAGAGGAACGTATGGGAAGCGCAGAAGTCACGGAAATGATTCCAGGACCCTCTCTCCCCCTGTAAAGAAATCATTAAAGGAATTTTCCTGTTATATGTCATGGCCCATATTTTATTGTTTTATGCATCTATGCGTAAAAATTAGGCAACCTTTGAAAAAGATATTGGCGTTAAATTTCCCATTGATTTGTGTATACAAACATATGCATCTCCATGGTAACAGACCACAAATAATCTCAATGTAGTCAGAAGCTGCAGCTGTCCCTCCCCTAAATTCTGCTGGTTAGAGGGACAGATAAAATGGAGCAGGACTACCCAGGGGCATAAATACAACAGGTACAGGGGTTGCAACCCCCGGGCCCTGGAGCCTAGGGGGCCCCAAAAGTCCCTTTAGCCTATAGAAAAAGACTAATACTACGGTATTAATGATTTACAATAGTTGGGGGGCCCCGATGGAGCTTTCGCATCGGGGCCCATGAGCTTCAAGTTATGCCACTGGGACTACCCTGTGCTTGTGTACTGCCTGCTAATGTGTAGCTGCGGACACAAAATGGTAGGAGGTTTCCAGTCAAGACTATTCTCAAAATTGCTTCATTTTAATAACGTTTTTTTTCAAACCAAGGATTTTTTGGCCCCGATGCACCTTACTCCAAACTTTAGGACTACTTTCTGGAGACCCCCTTTAAGACGTTCACAGATCCCATATTAAGGGCTGAGAGCGAGATTGGTCGCACGTTTCTAAGCTTTCTTTATCCAGTAAATAAGTGTGTGTTTTGTTCTGGATACCGGATTCCGATTTTCCCCTTCTTGACCTTCCTTTTCCGCCATTAATACTGATGACTTCCTCCCTTGTCATCATTAATAACAGTGAGCACAATGATAATGTCTCCCGGGAACGTGCAGAACGAGGTCAGGCTGCTTATAGATACAACCATAAACGGCCCATTCAGCATATTTTTTTTATGCCTAGGTATGTGTGTGGTTTGTTTAGTTGCGGTTTTGATGTATTTTTTGTGCGGTTGTTAACTCAACTTTTGACCCTTGGAATATATATATATATATAATATAAATAAAGAATGTGTGTGTATAAGAATGAAATGAAAGAAAGCAGCACAGTTTCTTTAGGGTGCAATTCAGTCCAGCCTCATCCACTTACTGCCTCCAGTATAATAACAAACGACTGCAGCACTCCTCAATTTTAGTAACCTCTTGCCTTTATTGGGCCTTCAGGTGTACAGGGCAACGTTTCGGGACAAATCTCCCTTCTTCCAGGCTGCTGGAAGAAGGGAGATTTGTCCCGAAACGTTGCCCTGTACACCTGAAGGCCCAATAAAGGCAAGAGGTTACTAAAATTGAGGAGTGCTGCAGTCGTTTCTTTATATATATATATATATATATATATATGTATGTGTGTGTGTGTGTGTGTGTGTGTGTGTGTGTGTATATATATATATATATATATATATATATATATATATATATATAATTATTTCATCACCATGAAGGAGGAAGAAAAAACATCTATCCTGCTGGGAGAAGAAGAGAGAGCAGTGGAGATAGCAGCGCAGTATGTGAGCGAATGCCATAGACTGCGAGAAAAAGAGCTATGATGCCATGGACTCTATAGCCTCCACATTGGATCTGCCCCCATCCACCTTTCCTATGCCATGGACTATAGCCCCCACCCTGGACTTGCCCCATCCACCTTCCCTATGCCATGGACTATAGCCCCCCATCCTGGATCCATCCCATCCACCTTCCCTACAGCTCCTACCCAACATCCCCACAGTCCCTATCTCTATTCCCTTTATACAATGGCTTTGGCAAAACTGAGATGTATTTGGTCCTGCCAATAAAGCTTCTTTGAATCTTGAATCTTGAATCTATATATATAATATATATATATATATATATATATATATATATATATGTGTGTGTGTGTGTATATATGTGTATAATACATATATATATATATATGTGTGTATATATATATATGTATGTGTATATATATATATATATATATATATATGTGTATATATATGTGTGTGTGTGTATATATATATATATATATATATATATATATGTATGTGTGTGTGTGTGTGTGTGTGTGTCTGGGATTGGCATCTACACCATCGCAACTATAGCCACAAAATTTTGCACAGTCACACGTCTGGACCCTGAGAGCGTCATAGGCTTTGTTGTGAGGCGAAATTTTAACCCCACGCGTTTCAGTTCACCAAACAATTTTGGCCCCATCTGCATAATGGAGAGAAAGTGACAGTTACCAGTTGACAGTTGTGAATGAGAGGGGCTTTATGACAGTGCCAAAGACTAACAGCATATAGTCACTAAGGTGGGGCCCTGACATGGGATAGTCACCATGCACGGGGACATGTATACACACCACATGCACACAAAGAGTAACAGCTAAGGTGGAGCCCCAACATTGGATACTCACCACGCACCCGAACACACAAACACACACACCACAAAGAGACACACACAACACAGACACCCCTCCCCCACAGGGATACACACACATACACACACCCTATAGGGACACATGCACTCATCTCACAGGGACATACACACATACACAGCCTACGGGGACACAGACACACACACCCCACAGGAACACACAGACCCCATAGGGACGGACACACACCACAGAGACCCCTCCCTCCACAAGGACACACACCACAGGGACACACGCACACCAATGGGACACCCACACACACCCCAGGGACACCCACACCACACAGACAGACACAGATGTGCACAAATCACCTCACACAACTCGCCTCATACGTGTGCTATCTTTAATCTCCAACAATAAACTTCTGATTAAAAACAGCCAATGTGCAACACATGTGCCATATAGGGAATTAAGGTAGATGTCAGTCACATGAGTCGTCTGTTATGTGTATGTGTGAGGTAATATACACTGGCCGGCCGGGGGGAGGGTTTACTGTTGGCTGGAGATTTATTGGGCTGCCTATAGCAACCAATCACAGCTCAGCTTCTATTTTCCTACAGGTCATTAATATGACATATTCAAATTCTATTTTGTTATAGCTAACAGCAGTTATTTATTAACCCGGGCGTAGCCAGGTAGTACAGCTACTATATATAGATTTATAGATGCTGCTCAAAAAAAATTATATATATATATTGTAGTTTATATATTTGACATGTATCGCACTGCTTTGCCCTTTATGTACCTATTAGCTGTAGAGTCAAGAGTTTATTTATTTGTATTTAACACACATTATATATATATATATATATATATCCAACATGTCATGGCACTCCGTCACATCATTCAAATATCTATTTAGTTGGAGTATGAATTTTAGGGGTGGTATTATTTGATCATATTCTTGGGCCCGACATTTACCTTATCTTGGTACCTTTTGAGTGTGTTTACTATACACATTACATCCATGTGCTATATGTGTAGTCAAGTATTATTGCCAGTATTGTACCATCTTTGTTTTTAATTCACCTATTTTCTCCTATTTTTTGTAATTATTTGTTCTGTTTTGAATATGAATAAAATGTGTTTATTTTCCTATATGTCTGTGCGCTTCCAAACATAGGTAGCGCATCTATTGCATCTCACGCACTATTATGTATTTGTTTCGACTGATTTATAGTATTTTATAAAACTAAGTCTGAAAACTGAGTCCCAACATCTGAAGCTCTTCTTGTTTTCATTGCTGGTTCAGATGATGATGAGATGGAATGTTCGTGTCTGTTCTTGTTATGACATCACAGGTTGATGACATCAGCCGACCACAGCCCAGATGAGAAGTGAAAAAAGTTTAAGATGTAGTATATAAAGTTCAGCCGATGACTAAATAAAGGAGCCCCGCCCACTTACCCATGTCATCGCTTTGTGATGACACGGTGATCAGCGGGTATAAAACACCGACCTGGCAGCTGCACACCCATTTGTCAGTCTGCACTCTACAAGGAAGAAGATGGAGCACCAGGAAGAAAGAAGTGTCATGGTCTTCACACTGTGGAGCCCCTGACTTTCTCTGATACTCTCAGGAGTGTCATGAGACGCCTCTGATGCTCTTATGAGTGTCATGGGCACCTTATAATTGTATTGTTATTAACATGCACTTTTTTTAGCAGGTTTATATAATTAGTTAACATGTACTTTGTTTTAAGGTAAAGGTATATGTAAGTAAGGGCCACGTCACACACACAGATATTTGTGCAGATATTGTTCACAGATCTCTGGTTGCAGTGAAATTATGGACACATTAATCCATTTATATACAGCCACAAAATGGAACAATGTGTCCATGATTTCACTGCAACCAGAGATCTGCGAACAATATCTGCACAAATATCTGTGTGTGAGACGTGGGCCTAACATGCATGTGTGTTTTGAGAAGGTTTATATAAGTAATATGCATTTGTGTTTTGAGGTTTATGTATATATGTATGTATGTATTTTCTTGTAATATGCATTTGTGTTTTGAGGTTTATGTATATATGTATGTATGTATTTTCTTGTAATATGCATTTGTGGTTTGAGGTTTATGTATATATGTATGCATGTATTTTCTTGTAATATGCATTTGTGTTTTGAGGTTTATGTATGTATGTATGTATTTTCTTGTAATATGCATTTGTGTTTTGAGGTTTATGTATATATATGTATGCATGTATTTTCTTGTAATATGCATTTGTGTTTTGAGGTTTATGTATATATGTAATCATGTATTTTCTTGTAATATGCATTTGTGTTTTGAGGTTTTTGTATTTATGTATGTATGTATGTATGTATGTATGTATGTATTTTCTTGCTGTAGAAGGTATATGACGAATTGCGTATGAGGTCTGCCTCTACATTCTAAACAATGGTGAAGCAAAATTAAGAGCGAGGGCGACCCAATGACCACAAAGGTTTTGAGCAAGGAATGATTTTGCTATACGCGTTCCTGAATTGTAGTAGAATGTAGAGGAAGACCTCATACCTGGGACGTTGATCCAGGGAACTAGTCTGATTGCCATAAGTGGAGTCGGGAAAGAATTTTCCCCCTAAAATGGACAAACTGGGGCCCATAGGGGGTTTTGCCTTCCTCTGGATCAACACTTTAGCTTTTAGGTTGAACTTGTTGGACTTGTTTGTGTCTTTCAGCCTTAAAACTATGAAACTGTCCCTGTATTGAGGTTTAAGGTTGTCGGCCAGGGCTTCTCTGGGATCAGCATGTCTGCCCCAGGAAGATTTTTTGAGCCGACAGCCTTAGACTAAATCACAAAGGGGAAAATAAGCTTTAGTTAAATGGGGATAAATTAAAATCAAAGTCACATAAAAATATCTTGTCCTTTTTTCTATAAACTTTGGAGGAAATTTAACTCCTTTTTCTGCTGTGACTTTGCTTTTAATTTTAGGATAGGGACTCGCAAGACTATGAGGACCCTTGACGCGGGTTGCGAGCTTTGTGTATTTTGGCCAAAACATCGACCAATGCCACATAAATGTGTTATATTTTTGCTTGTTATGTGTTTTTTTCTATATTGACTTGAGAATTTTTGGGGAATTTGAGTTCCCTCTTTTGTGGCTTGGATTTTAATTTTGGTACAGGGACTTGAACTCTTGCATATTTTGGCCAAAATATCGACCAATACCTCATATTTATCATATATAGTTTTGCATGCTATGCTGGATTCAGCCTTTGCCTGACAAGATGCTTTTAACATCCATGTGATTATTTTAATAAAGGAATTCATCTTTTTATACTGGATTGGTTACTGACTTTCTACATTTCTCATCTATATTGGCCTTGTTATCTAGGGCACCTGTCCCGATGGGGGGCATTCATAATGTTGGGCAACATCCTAATCTAATAGTATGGGTGTCATTAATAGGCTGTAAGCCTACATATGTGTGACCAGGATACAAGCCTTATCCATGTGCAATATTTATACTGAGCCATCGCCCCTCCATGATCGTCTCATCAGTATTTTGCACCTGTGTTGCCACCATTTTATACAAGGCAGATAAATACTCTTGCCCTCTTTTGCTATATTGAATTTAGATAGGGATAAATCAACCACTCCAGCATCCAGCTCACTCCTCCGGCCAGCAGCTACTCTGTAGTTACAACCCTGGGCCTGCGGCAAGCCTCTATCCCTGTACATGGGTATAATAGTGAAGGTAGAGATCCCTGACCTTGCTGTGAGTCTCTATCCCTGTACAAGGGGTATAATGGTGAAGGTAGATCTAGATCCCTGGGCCTATGGTAAGTCTCTATCCCTGTACAGGGGTATAATTGGTGAAGGTAGAGATCCCTGGGCCTATGATAAGTCTCTATCCCTGTGCAGGGGTATAATGGTGAAGGTAGAGATCCCTGGGCCTATGGTTAGTCTCTATCCCTCCCTGTACAGGGGTATAATGGTGAAGGTAGAGATCCCTGGGTCTGTGTGTCGCAATAAATCTACAGGTTTTAATTTATCCTTTTTTATGGCACAAAAACAATTGCTAGGTGCAGTGGTAAAGCAGGGTACAGAAAACATCAAAAGCACATGAAGGACATAAAATCATAAAAAATCTTCAGAGCACACAAGTTACAACAGATTACAACAAATGCAGTGTCTCACATAAGTAAAATGCATACAATCAATTGGGGGATAATAGGGGTGCCAGAATCAACTCATCAAGTCCCATGGCCTCCAGTACCACCTTTACGCCGACGACACCCAAATCTACCTGTCCGGCCCTGACATCACCTCCCTACTCTCGAAAATCCCCCAATGCCTTTCCGCCATCTCATCCTTCTTCTCTGCCCGCTTCCTTAAACTCAACATGGACAAAACTGAATTCATAGTCTTCCCCCCAAGAAATTCCACCCCACCTCCCAACCTATCCATCTGCATCAACGACTGCGCCCTCTCCCCAGTCCCCCAAGCCAAGTGCCTCGGGGTAATCCTCGACTCCTCCCTATCCTTCAAACCCCACATCGAGGCCCTCACCACATCCCTCCGGCTCCAGCTCAAGAACATCTCACGGATCCGCTCCTTCCTCACCCACGACACCGCTAAAACACTCATCCATGCTCTTATCATCTCCCACCTTGACTACTGCAACCTCCTTCTCAATGGCCTCCCGGCTAACTCCCTCACACCTCTCCAGTCTATCCTCAACTCCGCTGCCCGACTCATCTATATGTCCTCCCGCTACTCCCCTGTCTCCCCCCTCTGCCAAGCCCTTCACTGGCTCCCCGTCTCCAAGAGATCCCAATTCAAAACACTAACCATGACGTACAAAGCCATACACAACCTGGCCCCACCATACATCTCCGACCTGGTCTCCCGATACCTACCCTCACGCAACCTCCGCTCCTCCCAAGAACTCCTCCTCTGCTCCCCCCTCATCACCTCTTCACACAACCGAGTTCAGGACTTCTCCCGGGCATCTGCCTTACTCTGGAACTCCCTACCCGAACACGTCAGACACTCTCCTACCCTGAGTAACTTCAAGTGTCACCTGAAGACTCACCTGTTCCGTCAAGCCTACAACCTGCCATGAGACCCAGGCGAACGCCCCATACCTGACATTCCCCCATCCTACTGTATCCCAACCCACCCCTCATAGACTGTGAGCCCTCGTGGACAGGGTCCCTGCCCCTCCTGTACCTGTACGTCCTGATCGCCTAGATTTAGTGTACTTGTTCTTGTCTCCCTCATCCTCATGTAAAGCGCCATGGAACCCAATGGCGCTATATAAATAAATAATAATAATAATAATAATAATAATAATCAGACCTCCATACTTCACTAGTCTAATATATAAAGCTGAATGTGTGTGTGTGTGTATGTGTTTATCCGGGATTGGCATCTACACCGTCGCAACTACAGCCACAAAATTTTGCACAGTCACACGTCTGGACCCAGAGAGCGTCATAGGCTATGTTGTGAGGCAAAATTTTAACCCTGCGCGTTCCAAACAATTTCGCCCCTATCTACATAATGGGGATAAAGTGATAGGAAAAGTGTTTGAGGCAAATTGACAGCTGCCAGATGTGAACAAGGGGGACTTAAAGAATGAGAGCGATGGCGCCAAAGAGTATATACCGTACAGTTGCTAAGGTGGGGCCCTGACATAGGATACTTACCACACACGGGGATATGAACACACACACAAATTGTGCCACACACTACCACATGCTTGAACACATATACCACCCTCAGCACACATTTCACCACACATACACTAAACTTGCCACATAATCACCCTAAAACACACACAAGTCTGGTATTATCCTTCAAAAATATAAATCTGATTAATAAGCAGCAAAACTACAAGAGAAACAAATGTACCATATCTAATATATAAAGCTGAATGTGTGTGTGTGTGTGTGTGTGTGTGTGTGTGTGTGTGTGTGTGTGTGTGTGTAGGTCCGGGATTGGCATCTACACCGTCGCAACTACAGCCACAAAATTTTGCACAGTCACACGTCTGGATCTCGAGAGCATCATAGGCTATGCTGTGAGGTGAAATTTTAACCCCGCGCGTTCCAATTCACCAAACAATTTTGTCCCTATCTACATAATGGAGAGAAAGTGAGAGTTGACAGTTGTGAATGAGAGGGGCTTTATGACAGTGCCAAAGACTAACAGCATATAGTCACTAATGTGGGGCCCCGACATGGAATATTCACCACGCATGGGGACATGTATACACGCCACATGCACACAAAGAGTAACAGCTAAGGTGGAGCCCCAACATTGGATACTCATCACGCACCCGAACACAAACACACACAACACAGAGACGCACACAACACAGAGACACACACCACACAGACAACACCCCCCCACAGGGACACACACACATACACACCCTATAGGGACACATGCACTCACCCCACAGGGACACACACACCACACAGACAGACACAGATGTGTACAAATCGCCTCACACAACTCGCCTTATACGTCTGGTATCTTTAATTTCCAAAAATAAACATCTGATTAAAAACAGCCATTGTGCAGCACATGTGCCATATAGGGAATTAAGGCAGATGTCAGTCACATGAGCTGTCTATTATGTGTATGTGTGAGGTAACATATACTGCCTGGCCAGGGGGTGGGTTTACTGTTGGCTGGAGATTTATTAAGGCTGCCTAAAGCAACCAATCACAGCTCAGTTTCTATTTTCCTACAGGTCATTAATATGACATATTCAAATTCTATTTTGTTATAGCCATCATCAGTTATTTATTAACCCCCCCGGGAGAAGCCAGGTAGTACAGCTAATAATAATAATAATAATAATAATAATAATAATAATAATGCTTGTGAAGTGTCCCACTAGTGATTTAACCCCTTCCCGACATAGGACGTTGTACAACGTCCTGTGTTTCTGCCCGTTCCCGACACAGGACGTTGTACAACGTCCTGGCAGGTTTGAGCTGCTGCAGCTCCTGTGAGTGGGGTCACTCAGGTGTCACAGATGCTGCTGCCCTGTGACAACCTGTAGATGTATTTCCCAGAATACCCCTCTAATGTAGAGTTAGGTCATTTTGCGGGAAGGAAATAATACATGAACTTTAAGGGCCTGAATGCAACATCAATGGTAAAATTGGTAAGGCTGGTGTTATATGCACCATTTTCTATAAAAAATCCATTGGCCTGTACTTATCACTCTGTCTGAATCACCTATAGCAACTAATCAGAGGTTGATACCAAAGCTGTGATTGGTTATTATGGGCAAATCAAACATTTTTTGTTCTCAAACAGATCATTAAATGTTTATACCTGTTTTTTTTCGCAGAAAAATGCTGCTGACAGATTGGCTAGAACTGAACAGGGAAAGTATAATAACCACAAAATGAAAAGCATTGTAGATGGAGCATTTTCTCACTTTGTATTTCTTGGGTAATTAACAGTTTGTTTAAAAAAACAGCATGGTCTTGGTGTGGTGATTTTATTTTTCAACAAGTTAGGACTCTCCCATACGAATGTATTTGCCCGTCTGTGCAGTGTCCGCAATTAGAGACCAAAGCTTTGGTCCCTATTTGCGGACACTGCACAGACGGGCAAATACGCTTGTGTGGGCGAGCCTTAAATGTAATTTCTCCTATAGACCTCCATTGTTAGTGACCTAACATCAGAAAAATATCTTAGTCCTCAGGTGGTTACAACCCTGAGATGTGTGTATTTACAGATGTCCCCAGATGGTCATTGTTCCTGAGATGTGTGTATTTACAGATGTCCTCAGATGGTCATTGTTCATGAAACGGTCCTCACAAGGATAGTAAAAGTCAGGTTCCTTATTTTAAGCAATATTGATTAGCTCAAGTGATAACTGTGGTTACACATTGCACTTAAATATTCCTATGTGATTGCCTTGTTAATATCACTGCAGGGAATGGTAGTCCCCACAATACATGTTCCAGTCAGGTGTCCCCCTAAAGCACTTAAACGAGTGTGTGTGTGTATGTGTGTATGTGTGTATGTGTGTATGTGTGTATGTGTGTATGTGACCAGGAGGCCACAGGGTGAACACACACACTCCTTGTGGGTGGGAAGTAGAGAGAAACCGAACAAAGCGGTAGAGGAACTAGACTCCAATAAGGACCTAGGAACACTAAGTTAGGCGAGACGATCGATTAGCTTCCCGTGACAATAACAATCTTGTACTCTTACTATTTGGGTTGATGCATAAAAATTGAGTTGTGTCACTGGTACCGGGTGCTGGCTCGGCAGAGAGTGGCGCCTCTGCGACCAGGAGGCACAGGGTGAACTAGTAATGAAGAAAGTGGCCCAGCTTCCGTTCAGTAATTGCAAAAAATCTCTTTACTAAAGGTTCAGCATCTTCCCAAATCCACACCAAATACATAAACAACATGTGGGTTGTATGGCAGAAGAGGACAGGCGTCTACAGGTGACGCGTATCGGACTTGTTTGTCCTTTGTCACATGCCGACCCTGAGCCCAATTCACTCCATGCCAGGTGAGGGGTGGTAGGAGTAGCTACGTGTGGGTGGGAAGTTGAGAGAAACCGGACAAAAGGGTGGAGGAACTAGACTTCAGAAAGGACCTAGGAACACTAAGTTGGGCGAGACGATCAATGGCTTCCCATGAGAGAGGAGTAGATGGAGAGATCTGGAGGGTAGAGGAGAAGGGAAACCATCCCCAAGATGAGACACCCTTCAGCTGAGTACTGACTGACAGACTGAGAACAACGGGGACCCGGCGGCCTGCACTACTAATGGCTGGCCAAGAACCCAAAAAGCTGAGAACAGTGGACGGTAGAAGGAGCCGGGTGAGCCCGATTAACCCAGGTCACTGGTGGCTGGGCCAGAGAAACCAGAGAGCCGGCTCTGTGGATGTGGCCAGGAACACTTTATGCGCCCTAACCACAAGACACCCGGCGGGGTGCGGGAACTCCTAGTCCCCGAGACCCAACAACCGGTATGGAGTAGGACAAAGCCATTGGACTAGAGCTAGTGACCCAGAATGTGGGATGACTTACTGTAAAGCCTGTGACAGCTGAATCGAACCCATAACCAAGAGAATGGAGAGGACAGAAGGGCCCGAGAGATACACTGAGGGGAGTGACGCAGAGGAACCATCCCTGCTGCAGTAAGAGCCCCAGCCGGTGACTGTTGCGTGGACCCGGTCCACAGCTTGTGTGCAAAGAACTGTGTGTTGAGTTAACAAGTGAAGTAAAGTACCCGGTCAACTCAAGCTCTGTGTGTGACTGTTATTCCAAAAGTGGTGAGGTTGGGCTCGCCTGCAGAGCCGCATACTGACTGTATGAGCTGCTGCATAGGAATCATCGGGTGCTTGCTGAGCGGTACCCTGATTTCTGTGCATGCCAGCCGGAGGAGCTGTGAAGAGAAGATACGTGCAGCATCCCGGGCACAGAGCATCTCTATATCCGTCCGGGGACCCAGCCCTACCCATGGAGGGCTCATCATCCCGGCTGCCGCCACCACCACCGTCCTCGATGGATTCCAGGGCAGCGGTGGCCACATTCGCCACAACCCACTGGTGGCGTCAAAAATATCCCCATAAACTGTTATTCTTCCCCTTCCTTTTTGCATTGCTGCACCTGCCGCACGTTACTGTGGCATCGCAGAGACAGAATGGACCGGCTCTGAGTACCCTGGCCCTTGGGGGTGCGACATATGATATGTTTAATATTTCATAATAATATTAACAAGTTGCTGCTCCTGTCCTAATTTATATAGACCAAGCACCGGCATTGAAAAGTATGACACCAGACACACAGAGTCAGGTGTACACCCTTCGGTGGTCAGACCCAAGCTCCAAGTGTCTGTTTATTATAATAGACCTGAGGTTTTGTTTAGTAAGGGGCTCGGCCAGCCCTACTCAGATGTATTCATGGTCAGTGGGTTAGTCCATGGGTGGATCCATGAGGTCATCAGGGGGTGTGGTCTTGATCGAGTATGTCCAGGTGATATGGCATTCTGTGATTGGTCAGTCTTCCCTGGCCTCCAGCTTCGGTGATTGGTCAGTCTTCCCTGGACTCCAGCTTTGGTGATTGGTCAGTCTTCTTTGGACTCCATCTTGCTCTCAGAGCATGGTGTGATGTGGCAGGAAATGGCAGCCATGTTTAAATCACAACTTATACAATGTAAAATAATACACTCTATAGATCATTTCTCCCATGCCCTTATGTCTTAATGTTAATTAAGTATTTGATCCTATGGCTCTCCTCAACACATATATGTATACATTTTTTTTACTCATGCAGGTGCACAGCGAGGCTGTGACGTCAGCCACTGGCTCCAGCTCAAGTCCTCGCTGTGCGCCTGCATGAGATCAGAAGCTTAGACGCTGGTGCAGGCGAGGAGGGGGCACACACACAGGGGGAGAAACAAAGAAGCCGGAGGCGGCCCGGAGAAGCCGGAGGCTGGGAGAACCTCTGTGGCAGCGATGACTCCATGGCCAGTAATTATCCAGACTCAC